>JBBPOM010000084.1:0-53785 GCA_038091455.1 Leccinum uliginosum
AAAACCTACACGCCAAAAAGCTTCCTTATCATCCTTGCTTATTTTTCCAGTACGGGCGCTCAAACTCGTCAGCTAGCAACTCCCGCCGGTCCACTCCAAAACGGTCGTCGCAAGATGAACCCGAGCGCGGGGACTCGGACGACTTCAAGGGCATCGAAACCCTTCTCCGACGATCAGCTGCATCGCACTCAACGTCCCCGAGAAAGAGCCCCTCGAGTCGAGGGATACGCCAGACCATGCCTCTTCACCATCCTCTTTCATTCCTCCGCCGCGCTTGTTCTCGAACCGTCCCTCGAGCGTTACTGTCATTACCAAGGCCCTCACGGTCTTGGAACGATCAGCTGAATGCACGAACAAGAGTCTATATTCCCATGCCGATCGCGGGCGGGCGTTTGCATCAAGAGAGGCGCGTGCGTGGAAGCTAAGACAGCGCTCAGGCGCGTCGCTCGCTTCGAGGTGACGCGTGAAAGCGTGATAGAGGTTCTTTCGGAGGGTATCAAAGAAGTAGGTTTGGCTACAACTGTTTGTGTCTGCAGCACCGCATGCGAGGGGTACGAATGCTTTTGTGAACGTCGATGCGAAGCGGGAAACGAGGGCGTCGAGGATCGCTTTGATGGTAGTTTCTGGCACTTGACGGCCTGTTGTCGGAGCGGGAGTTGAATGGGCGCTCACTGCATCGGAGTTTAGATCCGATGGGATGATCGTTGTCATGTCATGTTCGGTCGAGAGTTGCGACGCTGGAAAACCGAGAACAAGGATGAGTCAACGTTTCACCGACGATGTGTGCAGCTCACTGCCATGCAGTGCCCTCTCTCGCAGTGGCAAGAGGCAGACAAGATGATGCTTACCTCGGAAGGCCGCAACGGCGGCACGGAATGCCTGCCAATCAAACCACACCGTTTCTTTACCGGAGAAACTGTCCAGGTTGTTGCTGTCCGCCACCACTACATAATCACGGACGAAGTCGACAAACTCCTTGGCCTGGAGATGTTCCGTCATGTAGATCGGACCTGTCTCGTTAAAGTACCTGATATTGCGCAGTCGGCGGTTACAGCATTGTCATCGACGTCGTCGTCAGATTCCCGTCACGTCAATCAATCCTCTATGTGGAGAGACAAATGATCGAACTCACGACGTTGCCATGTCTTCGTGGTCAGGTTGGACAGATAAACAATAAGAGAAAAGCAGACGATGTGCAAATATTGAATGATGCCAAACACACACGACGGGGCGATTAAATAGTACAGGGTGCAAACGGCAGGGTATTCGAATAGATAGCGAAAACACCGCGCGGGGGAGACAGAAGTTGAAAAAAATCCTGATGTGATCGATATAATCCGCAACTAAACTGCGCCTATCAGAGAAAACAACACTCGTGGGATGGACGGACCCACACCACAGCCTATCAACATGGCCATCCAGGGTTGGTCAGACGTCACTCACGCTCGTGTATGGGTTTTACTTAGCTATAGACCGCAATCTAGAAGGTTGTGCGACAGCATAATTCATGACTCATACCGGCGGTAACCTGGACGGGACCCTGAAGGAGATGGATGGATTTCGTAAGGGGGGTGCCATGCGTTCGCTTCAGAATCTGGGTCTCGTTGGTGTAATCAGCTGGGAGTAGAAAATCAATTTTCCATATTACTGAAGAAAAAAAAATTATAAGATTACAGGTGTACATGCGCTGATCACGAAACGTATTTACCTCACACGACTTAGGTAATACATACTCCGAGGAGAGCTGGAATCATGTATAGCCAGAAGATACAAGAGGAAGATGGTCCTCGGAGCTATGGCGTCGTAGTACTCGTGGCAAGGCAATTTTGAGGGGCCGTCACGGTCGGGCGGGCGTGTGGATGAAATGGAAGTCGATGGTATCGGAACTAAGCAGGGTCGGCTGGGCTAACCAAAATGAAGACTCTTGCGTGACGCCTTGAGGCTTGATCACCACCCTCTTCCGATTCGATCGACTTTCATAAGCTTTGCCCCATTGGACACGTGCAACTTGGGACTTAGCCGAGCTAGCGTACGCAACTGAGTTCAAAAGGCTTCGGCGACTCTGTAATGAAAGCGTTGGACCACCGTTTATTTCCAACATGCCATCGGCCATACCTTGGAGGGTCACAATGTGATAGGACTCGGCTCCAGAAGCTACGCCGTATTCGCGAGGCTCCGAGTCTGAGTCCGAGGCTCCGAGTCCGTCGTCTGTACTCTGT
Organism: Leccinum uliginosum; assembly: GCA_038091455.1. Classification (NCBI taxonomy): domain Eukaryota; kingdom Fungi; phylum Basidiomycota; class Agaricomycetes; order Boletales; family Boletaceae; genus Leccinum; species Leccinum uliginosum. The sequence goes on from JBBPOM010000084.1 coordinate 2,220, forward strand.
CATTTGGACGGGGCCCTTCAAATCCCCTCTTTTCGTAGTTTTGACCTGTGATCAAGACACACGGTAAGTATTAGCACCCCGAAATTTCAAACGGCGGAGCCGAAGACAGAATCAACCTTTCGAAGACTAGTTTTGGCACAAGAACAACATCTAAGTTATTCTCCAAGAATATGCCAGTGAGATCCGGATTCGCGTGTATCGAGACGCCGGCCCGGCGTAACTTGTAATCTTGATTATGCTGCACACTGCGCGCGGTACGTATCTGCGCCTCAGGATCCCGAAAACTTATGAATGGAGAAGGGCCCCTCACCGGTGATCTGAGGGTCGATATTCGTCGGCCACCTGATTCAGAACCGCAGTGTGGCGAGAACAATAAGAAAGCGGCCAACTTTTCTGCCGTGTTCTGTGCCTGAACCAAAGGTCCGTTGATGGAATGATGCATTCAGAATATATCACTTGATAGGATGCAGGTCTTGCACCTTCAAAGCTTCACTTTTCCACGCTTCTTGATTGATACCAATCTCCACTGGCTGTGTGACACCTGCCCCTGCATGCTGCGGGCCCATATGAACCTGGGGAACCGAACCTCCCCGACCTCTATGTTTCTTCCTATACCTATGATGTCATTAATTTCTGCCGTCTTAACATGGTTTACTGGCGGTCTCGGTCACTGACCTCAGACTCGGATAAGCGTTACAGATCCTGTCATCACAATGCACATTTGGTCAGCGACAAGCTAAATGAGTGTACAAAAATCGTTGGCCGTGTAGGTCACCAGGAATGCCACATGCTCCGAGACCCGCACCTACGCCCACATGCCATCAATGCATGCGAGTTATCTCTGACGAAATGTAATACGCTGGTCGCAAGTCACGAGTTGCAGCAGCAGCCCGATTGGGTGAATGGATCGGTTTGGATCCTGCCTCGTCCATAATCGGGGGCGCGCCAGTTCAACATCGAAACGAGAAAGGCGTTGAATTCGCAAGGGACTCGGATAACAAACTCGAACCATTATCGTCGGAAGCAGCGTGCCACCCAGCGACGAGGAAGAGAACGACACATTGCATGAACGTGACGTGTCCGTCCGAAAATGTAAATGTACCATGTGCATTCCAGCCAATCGGAGACTGAGCGTGCGTGGATGGACGCGTTCGGCCGGGATATTAGGATCATTGTGCACACGTCGCTAGTAGTAGCTCTTTGACTGTATCTTCCACTTTCAATCGCCATGCGTGAGCAGCGTTGAGTCTGGCCAGAACGCGTCTGACAATACTGTCCAGGTCTCATCATCCGTGACGACCCCTCCGCCGTGGGCGACTACATCGCCACTTACATTGCGAAGCGGTCTGCCTCTCCGAGTCTCTGTATTCACGCTCCCTCACCCACATACCCTCTTCTGCAGCATAAACGATTTCGCACCGACTGCAGACAGGCCATTCGTCCTCGGTCTCCCCACCGGCTCCTCTCCGATTCCCACCTACAAGAAGCTCATTACACTCGTCAAGGAAGGAAAACTCTCGTCTGTTGTTCATCTTATCTTCTGTGCAGCGTCGATGACGTAATTTGCAGCTTCAAGCATGTCGTCACGTTCAACATGGACGAGTATGTCGGCCTGCCTAGGGAACACTCCGAGTCCTACCATACGTTCATGTTCCGGGAGTTCTTTTCGCACAGTTCGTTCGTCCTGTTATCGTCTACGCCAGCAACCCTCACACGTCTTCAAGTCGACATATCCCCCTCGCAAGTACATATTCTCGATGGCAATGCACCCGACCTCGTCGCGGAATGCGATGCATATGAAGCTGCCATCAAGTCGTGCGGCGGTATCGAACTCTTCCTCGGCGGTATCGGCGAGGACGGTCACATTGCGTTTAACGAACCCGGTCCGTCCCAGCCCGAAGAATGACGTGATGGCGTCGCTGTCTTCTCATACCCACTTTATCGCCTCCACACACAGGCTCGTCCCTCGCGTCCCGCACGCGCATCAAGACGCTCGCATACGACACCATCCTCGCCAACGCACGCTTCTTTGATAATGACATCTCCAAGGTTCCCCGCATGGCGCTCACCGTTGGCGTCAAGACAGTCCTGGATTCCCGCGAGGTTGTGGTCGTCGTCACGGGCTCACGCAAGGCTCTTGCGCTGAGCAAAGCGATCGGTGCGCGTCGTTGACAGTGTCAAGTAGATCTCTGACATTTTCTTTTTTTGGTTTTTGCCTGGGTTGTTGCGTGGATGATTCCGTTGGGCTGACTAGAGGAGGGAGTGAACCATTTGGTGAGTTCTTTCTTTTCCATTTGCGCGTTGATGCTGAACGACACGACAGTGGACGCTCTCTGCACTTCAGCTCCACCCTTGGGCGTTGATCGTCGCCGACGAGGATGCCACAGCAGGTATGTCGGACCGAGGTGATGATGACATTTTTGACCTCGCCCGCAGAACTTCACGTCAAAACAGTCAAGTACTTCAAGTCGATCGAGTACGTCCAAGAGCAGGTTGAAAGGGCCAGAGCGGAGACCAAGGCAGAGGGCGGTGTGTAAGCGGGGGAATAACGTTTTGGGCAAGCACTAGAGAGATTGTAAGATGTGACGTGTACACAAGCAACATGCATGGGAAAGGTTCACACTGCACGTGATGCGAAGCAAGCACGCCATAGCACGCCATCTCGCCAAATGATATAAAGAAAATCTGAGACGAGAGTTCCTTCTGTCTTGATCCCTCTCAGATGCTTTCGTTGTCCTTGGCCCTTGGAGATCCCGGTAACCGCGGCGCGAGTCCGTCTCACCCCATAGAGCCTCCAACGTGACCGTGTCTTTCAGGTCCCGTGAGTCCCTCAAAATCGAGGCCTGGTCGCCTAATCTCCTCCACCACGCCTATGGGTACGATGCGGCTGCCACTACTACCCAGGGAACATCCGCATCGGCCACCGTCGTTTTTCTCCCAGATCCTTTCCCTACCGACCACGTTCGCGCCCATCATGTGGTTGTCTATTCACTGCTTGCCGCCTCGTGTTCCGTCTACGTCGCTTATGCGAGATTGGAACTCCGCTTATCCGGACGATTCTACCGAGCTTCAAGCCGATTCTTTGAGCCCAGCCCAACTTGACCCATGTGAACCCCACAAATTATTGCGTTGTTTTTACGTTTCAGGTGTGTTGGTTGGTATCACCGCTTCCTATAATGCATCATTTGAACAGAGCTCGTGTCTTGATCTGCCTCTTTGAGCATAGCTGCAACCCCGACATCATGGAACTGAGTCTCAGATGCCGGAACATGTGATGATTTTATTTGGATATTTTGTGTACGTGTTTGTATCCCTGGTCTCTATAAATTTGCTCTTTTCGCCCCCAATCTGCACAAGTCTCTTGTGAGCTTTTGAGTATGTCTGCGCCCTCCATCTCCTACACCTCCAGTTTCTCTGATTCTGAGCGATCGGGAATCAGCACCCCGAGTTCTGAATTTGTGCCCTCTAAGCTTTATCTCCTACCCCCGCACTTCATCGACGGTGCCCGCCTCGATGCCTTCACGTCCAAGCTTGAAAAAGGCTATGGCGACAAAATCTTCTTGTCCGTCGCGCACCGGGGTCCGTTTGACTCGAATGATGTGCAAGCTGCTGTGCACCGCCTCGGAGAGGCCATTCCTGATGCCCGTATAGCAGACAAGCAGTGGGTCAAAATTCCGGAAGGTAAATTGTGAATTGTTGCTCTTATGTCGTTCTGAACTAACCTCTCTGTTCTCAGGTGGCACATTTTACCTCGTCGACGGTGCATCTATTCCACTTGGAGAGGTGTCGTCGACAGACGAGTTTTTCAACTCGCATGAAAAAGAAGTCGTTCTGGTGGGTGTCATACAGGGAAATGGCGGTGCTTACTTTCAAACTGATGCTGATTCGCATGCGAATCTAGACGACACCTGAGGAAGCGTTGAACATCTTTTCCATGAGCGGTCTTCGTGTCATCTTTTCTGTCTCTTCTGGTGCAGAAGCCATGTCTCCGCCTACGGTGGGTGGAGGACGCAGCACACTCTACCTTCTCGAACGTCCCCAAGTGTCCTTCCCACCACTGCCTTCGCTTGTCCCATTTGGTGTGCCTACCCTGGATGACTGGCGTGCTTTGTGGGCAGCGTGGGATCTCGTGACGCTCGCTATGATCCCCCCCGCAATGCTGCACCAGAAGCCGATCGACTTGAGGCATAAATGTCTATTTTACATTGGCCATATTCCAACGTGAGGGAAACTAACCGTTCACTGTGCTCTATGCTGACGCAAGCCCTGTAGATTCTTGGACATGTTAATGAGCAGGGCGCTGGACGAACCCAACACTGAACCCAAACACTTTACGTTGATCTTCGAGGTAGGTCATAGAGCGCGGGTGCGCTTCCTAGTTATGATAATAACATGACGGTTTGTTGTAGCGCGGAATCGACCCTCATGTAGATGACCCTGAGCATTGTCACGTAGGTCTTCCCTTCTTATTTTCGCTCTCTTTCATGACTCACGTGTAACTGGACAGCGACACTCCGAAGTTCCTGACAAGGACGAAGATTGGCCAACGTTAGGGAGCATTCTTGCATTCCGCGACCGCGTGCGCGCACGGCTGGTGCGGTTGTATGACGACGTCGCCGCTGGACGACGGAAGCTCAACAGACACGTCGGTCGGATGCTGGCAATGACGCTAGAACACGAGGGTTGGCACGTCGAGGTATGTAGGGCCGTTCCGCTTCATCCTCTCTTTGTCATGGATTATCCGCTGACCCTGCCGTGCTTATCCAGACGATGTTGTACATGCTCATCCAGCGCGCAGGTACAGGGACGCTTCCGCCATCTGGCTTCACGCCTCCACCCTGGTCTGAGCTGGCAGCTGCGTGGGATGCTGGCGTACGTGCGCCGAGCACTCCCACTGTCACCATCGGGCCGGCGACAATCACGATGGGGCACGAAGACTCTGAAGGGGATGACTTAAAACCCGAGGTTACTTATCAAGTGGATGGCCACGAATTTGGTTGGGACAACGAGAGCCCCGCAAGGCAGGTCGAGGTGGGCCAGGCGCGCATGGAATGGCGGCCAGTCACCAACGAGGAGTATCTCGCATTTTGGGAGGCGGGTGGAAAGACGCAAGTGGGTCTCCCACCGAGTTGGGTACCGTGCGAAGAAGGTTTCGAGGTCAGTTTCTTCCTCGAATCTGTTGATCTTCCGCCGTGCTCATTTTAAGTAGGTTCGCACTTTGTATGGGCCGGTACCGATGAAATTCGCGAAGCATTGGCCAGTCCTGACATCATACGATGGTCTTCTGACGTACGCCAAGTCCAAGGGTGGACGACTTCCGACGGAACCTGAATTACGTCTCTTCCTCGACACTTACAACGTTGGCTACGAATCTGGCGCAAACGTCGGGTTCAGGAACTGGCACCCCACTCCGTAAGTGTTGGTCCACTTGCAATCCATTTCCTCGCTCATGAGAGAATTCGCACCGTTCGCGTCTGCACTCAAATCAGTGCTACGGCAGGTCTCGATGAACGTGGCGGCAAAGGCACAAACGGCGGCGTCTGGGAATGGACTTCGACCGTCTTTAGCGATCACGAGGGTCTATTCCCGACCACCCATTTCCCCGGGTACTCGACCGACTTTTTCGACGGGAAACACCAAGTCACGCTTGGCGGATCATACGTGACTATTCCGCGCCTCGCTGGACGACGGACGGTGCGGAACTTTTATCAGCACAACTATCCGTATCCCTGGGTGGGCGCACGAGTGGTGTATGACGTATGATATGCATGTGAGGGCGCGCTTTGGTCATTTGACTGCGACGCGGGCGGTCGCTTGTGTTGCGTTCATTGCGGATGTTGTTTGCTGGCTTGTGTAAAATTGTTTTTTCACCTTATCCCCTTGTATTTTTTGTGATACGCCATCAGGATCAGGATCATGTATCATGCATGTATGCGACCCAATGCTATTAGTTGCAATATTTTCTAGAAGTTGGTTGAGATTTTTGGGTCACTCTATATATAGTTGCCAAGATCCGTTCGGGCTCAGTCACTCATTGTTAATGTTGTGGAGTCCCCCACTGATCCCAATGATTAGTATGAAGAACAAACAGTGTCCGAACGCTTCCATCACAAAGATCTCGATCCAGGTGGTAGAATGGTGGCCTGAGCTACAATTCCGTTTGTTCAATGTTTGTTGATCATCAGATCGAATAAGAGATTCCGGTAACTTAGTCCCCCAAGACTCTCCGGGACGGCATCAATGGCAGACGTAGCAACCAGTCAGCTATTGTGCAACGACCGTGACATCGCGGAGACACCTGAACTTACCTTCGCAAATATTGAACGGGTCTACACCGGAACGTCGTCGGTCCGAGAATTATTCGGAACTTTACGGTGACAAGCAGAAAGCCTATATCGCCGAAATCTCCCCACACGCTCGACGATGCATCGCGTTTGCTAAGCGCTGTCCACCGGAGAATCCCTGTCAAATTCAGGTTGCGTGCGAGGTGTCGCACTGATGGGAAGAAAACGATTTCAATTCCACGGAGGAAGTCAGTGTCGGTCCTCCAAGCGATGATCCGGTCTATTTGGATCTACTAGAAGCACGACGTCGCGACCAGCTCAGATGAACCTCGATGCAGCCATGCTATAATGATTCTTGGCAGCCGAGACGCACCCACTGAACGTCGCCCACCAGCACACCCTTAAGCTTCGAAGGCGGCGGGAGTGCTTCAAGTTGGATCTTCGTGCGTGTGGTTCGTGTCACACATCGAAAGCGAGAATCCTGGCCATTCACTCGTCCACCCAATGACTACCCAGCCAATGGAATGCTGTAATAAAGAGAATCGCTCCGTTACGATGGTGAGCCTCCAAGGCGCTACAAATGTAAACGGATAGATCTATCTAGGCGTGACGCACCGCGTCTGCTATCAAATGACTCCTCTCAAACGTACCATAGGTTTCTTGTCCGTCCATGCCAGCAGCAGTGTGGTATGGCGCTGAAAAACGGAGACCGGTAATCCAGCTCCCGTTGGCCATGGAAGAACTCATCGATACTGATAAATTGACGATCAGAAGAAGGGGGTCTGCAACAGCCTCCTCATGATCGTCTTCAAACTTGGTATAGCCTGCGATCTCTTCCCGTACACGATCACGTAGGCCGGACGCACCGCGTCGTTGTCATATATGACCGTCTCTGCCACACGCCGGTTTGGTGAGACCGAATGAGCAGACATTCGACGACTGACCTGGGTTGACCAAATCCGATTCCGGTCCAGTTTGTGCTTCGACCTAGACAACATGACGTCTCTTTCAGAACTCGTGCAAAAACCAGATTCAGCAGAATGGTCTCATACCGAATTATATTCAGTCGACAATGGCACAATCTGGGGTGCGTTCCGGTGCGTCTTGAACGCATTCCCTATGACAACCCGGTTTATCAACATGGCACGCAGAGAAGCTCTGCGAGACAGATTAGAGACGTATTCATCCGCCTCTACGGTCAGTGAGAAAAATGGAAGGCACGCTAGGCTAACTGGAGATAGGAGCTAAACGTACTTGAGGAGCAGGACGTGAGGTAAATGCCGTCGCCATATCTGCAATGGTGGCAAGAAATTTGGTTTTGCAGGATGCCTATGCCGTAATATTATACACACCGCTTGAACGCGTTCTTCGTCCCTTGATGCCACCTTAGCAGCGAATAGACGAGAAAAAGTAAAAGTGGCTCACCACACTTGTTCACCGCGAGTGAGGTGCGTAGAATGGAGCAAAGAGAACATCGTTTGCTACAACACAGGAGTACGGTAGAGCGTGATTCTCCTAACAAGCATGCGCGGTTTGTGCCGTGGAAAAGGAATTTTTCGTTCCCCCTTCCATCTTCAGCATGCGTGGCGGCTTGCACTTTTGCTCTAAACGAAAGGTTACGAATCGAAAAGACTGGCATTGGGAGTGAAGCAGCACCTGTAAGCAAGGTATGGTTGTATGGCACGTTCTGGCCATTGAATCTCAAAGACGAACTGGACTTCAGGCCGGTACTGCTCCCAGCGAGACCAACTCTTTGTGAAAAGCTGCTGTACTGTTCTCGTACAAACGTTAGTAACTCCCAAGCCGAAAGCGAGTATGACATACTCTCAGCGAAGACAGGATTGCTCCGGTCGACTTGAACCAGACGGTGACGAGCATTTATTGGGTTCTGGAGGGAGACCTTGTCGGCGTACGCCCGTTTTTCCTCGGAAAGAGTGACCATTTCTTCGCGAACGTCGTTGAACGGGTCGTTGGAGATCTGGGGAGAGAGGGAGTGATATTGAAGAAAAACTGCAGTTCCTGGCGTTTTGCGGATCCTGCAGTCCTCCCCAGCCCCGAGCCCTGTGCACATGTACATGCTACAGAGCGGTCTGAAGTCTTATCAATAAGTGATGCAGTATTGGTGAAACACGAGAGCCGGACATCGACGCCTCATGGGTGGGTCTGCTTTGATAAGTTTTAATGAGCGTGGACGGGCGTAGCGCAGGGAAGTTCAGGCCGGCTGAGGGATTTCGTCATGCTGTCGGTGCGGTAATTGGCCAAGTGGCAGGGTGTCATTTGGAGCCACAGTCCAGCAAAAGACATTCAAGAAGATTCAAACACTGCAAGAACAGCGACACTGCTCAATCTCCTACATAGTGCTCAGTTTGAAGAATAGAATATTGTTCGCAAAGTCCGCAAATCCGAGGGTTTGAAAACCCAGGCACGAGAGATTACATACTGGAGAACGCGCCAAGGCGCATGGGAGTACACGTGTCATTGATTCGTCCAGGAAGACTGGCTCCGCACGCAGATCATTGCTGGATGGCAGGAGTTATATGAAATGGACAAAGGTATAGTGAATGAAATGTGGCGGAAGGCATCCAATTACCTTGACACTGAGTACTGAGGAGAATGGGAATGTGCTCAAGAATGTGCTTGTTATGCATGAAGTCGCGTAGTCTCGACAGCTTCTCACGAGCCTTGGAATTACCCGATCACACCCGTTCCTTGGGAACCACCAGCTTGTACATAAACGAAACGTCAGGTTTCGAGATTAGGATCTCTCTCTAAACGTCTTTGGCGGCGACAGCGACCTCTTTGACGGGAATCTTTGTGGATCGAGGTGTTGACCTCATCACGCTTCAGAAAATGTGTTATATGAACGTTTTCAATTCTGCAGCCAACATTGATTTGACCTCCCCGTCAAAAACTGAGGCAGTAGTCTAGAGCTCGCTCAACCTCCCTGAAGGATTCAGGTTGTTACAAAAGCAATGAGAATCAGTTCGTCTTGTCGTCGGATGGGTCCGTTTCATGTGCAGGTAGTCGTTTGGTGTTCCAGATAGACCTTTGTCGTTGTACTTGTCAGGAGTGCGCCGATTCCGTAGGTGTCAATGTTATGCAATCACTCGTGGGCGCTTGCGTTATCTCCCACTCGCTCGACTAGTCCCAGCTTGTAACTCGGATTCATGTGCCAGCCTTCTCGAGCACGAAGGTGTCCAGTCACCAGATAGGGAACTGTCAGTTCTACCCTCTTCGCACTCCTCAGTTTCTTGTTAGACGTCGCGTGAACGGCACTTTCTTCTCATTAAGAAGAGGTTAGAGGTTGCTGGACGCGGTCCATCTCAGCTTACCGATCGACTTTCGCATAGAGAACATACGAAACATGTTATACCTGAAAAACTGTGTGGACATGCGTGAGATCAATCTGAAGCTGGAAAGAAAGGGATGAACTGCGATGCAGACTGGATGCGACGAGGGTATTCCAGACCATGAATGGTGGTTGCCAACTTGTTCCGCCTCCAAAGTCTCCGCGAGCAGCGGCATCCACACCGAGCTCGGCTAACCTGGCTGCGACTGTTATGTGCTCTTCTGAGCTCGAAATTATGTTTGCGCTCAGGCTCGTTCTGCTCAACCTCAGCATCTAAACAGTATGGAAAGCCCGACACCTTTTCCATCCCCAAAGAGAGCGAGGCCATCACCGACATCAGTATGGAAATAAATGAAGAACGCAAAGACTCAACATAGATACTTACGGGTGCGTAAGGATCTGGGGATCCGTTAATAAGGTTGTGCTCCCTACCCCGGGTAGATTGATTTTGCGGCTCTCATTCTGATAAACAGCACCGACCTTGATAATCCGAGATGTAAACAAACCTGCCTGTTTTATTGTATTGCACATGCTGCGTGAATGCTAAGAACTCGGCTATCTCCTCAGCGACAGGGTCAGACAATAGACCAGGGGACGCCCTGCCATTGTGGATGTACTTGCAAGATTGGCCATTGGTAATTTCTTCGGCAAGGTAAGTCGTCGCCACAGTTCCCGCTTTTGTTCCAGGACCTTGCATACCCTTCGATGAAGCGAAGGCGAGGGATGTCGAAAGGCGGAGGTTCTTCTGCGTCAGCAATGCATTCAAGTTGATCAATGTACATACTCGTAAGAGAAATTGAGGAGAGCCATGGCCCAGTATAGCACGTTTGCTTCACGGTGAAGCAAATGTGCTGTACTGGGCCCATGCTGTAGAACCTCTGAGCCGTTTAGACTCGTCGCCCGAACGATCCCAAGCCTTCATTATTTTCTTCGATGCTGACCTCATCGAATTTACGTCATTGTTGTTCACTGTTTGGTACCACTGTCCTCACCATCTCCTAGTGGATATACTACTCGACATCGAACCCGACGCTGACCGGCTCAAAAGACATGTCTGTGAGTGTGTTTCTCTTTTCCTGCGTGGTATTACAGACGTGCCGTTTGTATGCTGGTCCCAAGGACGAGCTCGCACGGGCTGGATGGACGACAGTGAGTCTGGATGTGCTGACCCGATCCGCAGACATCCAACTTTGAACGCTTTGTTGAGGTGGGACGAGGTCTGTCGTGTTTCATACTCTTCTGTCTCTGTATACTCATTTGTCCCAGTCGTCCTACTCAACGCTGGCCCTTCTGCCGGCAAAATCGCTGTCATCGCCGAAATCATCGACCACAACCGGGTAAGCGGGGCGTCCTTTGACTCTACTTGCTCTCATAATCCGATCTCAGGCCATCATCGACGGCCCCACTACCTCGGTCCCACGCCAACCATTTCCCTATCGCCACCTCACCCTCACGCCCCTCCGCCTAAGCAATCTTCCCCGCAGTGCTGGCTCAGGCGTGGTCCGGAAGCAGCTCGAACAGGAGGGTATTGTCGCCAAGTGGGAGAAATCGACGTGGGCAAAGAAACGGGCAGCCGTCCAAAAGCGACGGTCGTTGAACGACTTTGGGCGCTTCGAGGTGATGCTGGCAAAAAAAGCGAGACGGGACGTCGTTCGCAAGACCTTGGCAAAGGCATGACGCTAGTGTTCGTACCATTAGTACTTGAATGTAACACACTTGCCATTTCGAGTCGGTGTCACCTACCACCATCAAGTATGCCCGTCGTCCAGTTTGCACCCTTTGCGTCGCTCTGCCAGCCCGCGTTCTGGAACGAGCTAACCAAATTCAAGATCGACGTTCTCCGTCTCTCGGAAGACTCGCTGACCCTGACAGCATCCTACTCGGTCGGTCGTTCCATCAGAGATCGCGAGACAGGTCAAGACGTCCCCCTCGGCTGCAATCTCTCCCTCGGTGCAGACGCTTTTGAGAATGCCTCCTCGTACGTGCACGTCGTTGCCCATCGATCACGCTTACCATCCCTCCAGCCAACCCGCCCTGTCCGTCCCAGCTCGCGGCGTGTTCAAGAACTACAACACGATCGAGGACTTTAAAGCTGCAGACAAGGCCGCCCTCTTCAACTCCGTCGCCGACGAGGTGCGCCATCTCCATCATCCCCCCGCTGCGCGACTCACCCACGCGCTTACAGATGTGGACCAGCATCATCGAGCACAAGGACGCCTCGAAACTCAATCGATTTCTCCTCATCACGTTTGCAGATCTCAAGAAATACCAGTACTATTACTGGTTTGCCTTCCCCGCGTTCGTCGCAAAGCCAGCGTGGGAGATCGTAGACGATGGCTGGAAGGCTGCCGAACAGCAACTCAGTGCTGCTCAGGTAACATCTCTCACCTTCGCCGTCCACGCTCGTCTGACTACCAGTACAGCTCACGTCGATCTTCAGCGCTCTCCACGCCGAGACCAAACCGTATTTTGTCGTCACGCTGACGGGCGACACAGCAGAGTTGCACGCGATCGATCAGCTCGATGCGCTCATCACCAGCGACCAATTCGTGAGTCTCATGACTTGTCTGTGGAATCCGCTTGCAGATCGTGTCCCGAACAGATCATCGGCTTCTTGGACCCCTCTGCCTCTCCAGAGAATCCGGGTTGGCCGCTCCGTAACCTCCTCGCCTACCTCCTCGCCCTCTATCCATCTCATACTACCTCCATCCGTGTGCTTTGCTGGCGCGACGGCGAATTTCCCACGTCAGGCAGGCCGTGGAAGTCCCGTTTTGGTGTCGTGTCGCATCCAGGCGGTGCCACCACCAAACCCACCGCTCTCGGCTGGGAACGCCATCCGACGACCAACAAACTCAGCGCGCGCATGGCCGACTTGGCGCCCATGATGGATCCGACGAGGTATTTCGTTCTTTCCATGCGTCCCAAGCCCTGGTTGTTCATGCTACATATAGGCTCGCCGATCAAGCCGTCGATCTGAATCTCAAGCTCATGCGCTGGCGCATTCTCCCCGCGCTCGACCTCGAAAAGGTCGCCTCAACTAGATGTCTTCTCCTCGGTGCGGGCACCCTTGGGTGTTACGTTGCCCGCACGCTCATGGTATGTCAATCCTCCTCGGAGCGCATCACGCTCACCCGTTTGGCACCAGGGCTGGGGTGTCCGAACGATCACGTTTGTCGACTCCTCCCGTGTCTCCTTTTCAAACCCGGTCCGCCAACCCCTGTTTGAATTCGAAGACTGTCTCAATGGCGGCAAGCCCAAAGCGGCCTGTGCAGCAGACAGACTCAAGAAAATCTTTCCCGGCGTCGTACGGCAATCTCTCGGTCATCCAATGTGTACTCACACCACCGTTAGAACGCGACCGGTCACCAACTCTCGATACCCATGCCCGGACACCCGATACCCCCTGCATCGGTCGCACAGGTGCAGAAAGACGTAGAAGAGCTCGAGGCTTTATTTGACAGCCACGATGCGGTATTTCTGCTCATGGATTCGCGCGAGAGTCGGTGGTTGCCCACAGTGTTGGGTGCTGCCAAGGGCAAGGTCTGTTCTCTCCCTCTCATTCCTGAATGAGGCAAGGATACGAAAACTGGTGCTTGATAGATCGTGCTGAACGCTGCACTGGGATTTGATACATATCTCGTGATGCGGCACGGTGCCCGCGCTACTGCGACCAATCCAAATCCAAATGCCCAGAGGCTAGGCTGTTACTATTGCAACGATATCGTCGCGCCTGCGGACGTGAGCATTTCCTCTCTGTCATGCGGGTGTGCTCGACATTGGACGGCTTACGTTTCAATAGTCACTCTCTGATCGTACACTCGACCAAATGTGTACTGTCACCCGACCTGGGCTGGCTTCGATCGCGTCATCTACTGCCGTTGAGCTGCTTGTGTCGCTTTTGCAACATCCGGATGGGTGAGACCATTGACCCTGTCTGTACCACACCGTCGTCTCACGTCATGCACGCTATATAGCCTCCATGCTTCGCCGCCGCCACCGAATAACACTGACGACGCCACCGAGGACTCCTCGACGAAAAGCGTCCTCGGCCTCGTCCCTCACCAACTCCGCGGCTTCCTGGCGCAGTTCCGCACTCTCCTCATCACTGGCGCTGCGTACGATTGTTGTACGGGTTGCAGTGAGACAGTATTGAAGGCGTACGAGAGCGGAGGCTTCGGAATGCTATTGAAGGCGTTCAACGAAACGGGGTACTTGGAGGCGTTGACGGGGCTAGATCGGTTGTACGACGAGGGTGATAAGGCATTGGAGAACGTGGACTGGGAAGAGGAAGACGAGGAAGTGTAGTAAGATTGTACGACTTGTAATTTGTGCTAATGAAATGTGATGAGGTCAGCATACACTAGTACTGCGGGTGGTCGCACATTGTTGTACACGACGACGACGACAACGCCATGGAGTCGGAGGAGTCATTTGCACGTCTAGTGCACAGCGTCAACCCCGCAGCGAACAGTCGCTCGCTACACTATCCGCCGACGACCGCGGCAGCGATGGACCCTTTTTTCGACGACGACGAAGACCTCCTCGGCTCAAATCTACCACCAGCGACGCGCTCGCAAGACAGCGGCCTCCCTTTTGCATACGAAGGCGCACCGCCTGCTGGTCTCGGCCCCTCCACCACGTCGCTGCCCCGCGTCGGCCATCCCCAAGGCTGGTCCGACGAGGACACTTTCCAAGACAGCGCCTCCTTTCCGGGCGTGCCATCCACCCTAAGCAGACCTGTTCCCCGCAGACGCAAGAAGTGGAAATGGCCATGGGAGAAGCCAGCCGTCCCCGCCGGAGAGCGTGTCATCGCGCTCAACAACCCGATCATGAACGACGACTATGGCGACAACTTTGTCTCGACCAGCAAGTACAACGCCGCCACATTTTTGCCAAAGTTCCTCAAGGGTAACTACATCCTTTCTTGCACGTCCTTTCCCTTGTCCTCACCCGCTGACAGAACAGTTCTCCAAATACGCCAACCTATTCTTCCTCTTCACCGCCTGCATCCAGCAAATTCCAAACGTTTCCCCAACAAACCAGTACACCACTATTGTTCCTCTCCTCGTCGTTCTCCTCGCCACCGCCTTCAAAGAGGTCCAGGAAGACCTCGTCAGTTCTTTCCCCCTTTCCACCGATTCATTTTCTCATCATCTTCTAGAAACGACATCAATCCGACTCGGAGCTCAACTCCCGCATCGCCAAGGTACTCTCTCCCTCCGCTACCTTCGAGGGGCGCAAATGGAAAGATATCAGTGTCGGAGACGTTGTTCGCCTCGAGTCCGACGAGTTCATTCCCGCTGATCTCATACTCATCTCCTCTTCCGAGCCAGAAGGGCTTTGCTTCATCGAAACCTCCAACCTCGACGGGTGCGCCTCCTTTCGTTCTTTATCGACCGCGCTCACATACCCCCAGCGAAACCAATCTCAAAATTAAACAAGCATCCCCTTCGACCGCAGAACTGACGTCTCCCACTCTCGTTGCATCCTTACATGGTTCCCTCCGATCCGAACAGCCCAACAATTCTCTCTACACTTACGAAGGAACTCTCGAGCTCCTTTCCGACGCTGGTGTCCCTCGCCAAATCCCCCTTGGTCCAGATCAAATGCTCTTGCGCGGCGCACAACTACGAAATACCCCCTGGATATATGGTATAGTCGTATTTACCGGACACGAAACAAAGCTTATGCGGAACGCGACGTGCGCATTCATCTCTGTCTGCTTGGTCATGTTCTGATCACCAGTGCCGAATCACAGGGCTGCGCCGATCAAGAGGACCGCAGTAGAAAAGCAGGTCAACATCCAAATCATCTTTCTCTTTGTATTTCTCCTCGCCTTGTCTGTCGGGTCCACCATTGGTGCGAGCATCAATACAGTGAGTGGTTCGCAAACGTGCCGGCGCTGTCGTTTACTCCCCGGATCAGTGGTTCCTCTCCGGCTCACAGTGGTATCTCTTTGAATCCAACTCGTTCTCGGGTAGAGGTCAGCCTGCTTTCTTCGTCTATAATATTCGCCTTGTTCTGACTTGCATCATCCCAGCCAAGATGTTTGCAGAAGGTCTATTGAAACCTGCTCTTGATCGACTCCAACTAACCAGAATGTTACAGACATCCTCACGTTCATCATTCTCTACAACAACCTCATTCCCATCTCTCTCATCGTCACCATGGAAGTGGTCAAGTTCCAACAAGCCGCCCTCATCAATTCGGACCTCGACATGTACTACGCCCGGACCGATACCCCTGCTCTATGTCATACATCTTCCCTAGTCGAAGAGCTCGGCCAGATCGAATTCATTTTTTCTGACAAGACTGGCACGTTGACAAGGAACGAGATGGAGTTCAAATGCGTAAGCATTGGTGGTGTGGCATATGCAGAGGAGGTGGACGAGAGCAGGAAAGCCGGTGCAGAGCAGGATGGGGAGGCCGTCAAGGAGAGTTGGCGGACGTTTGATGATTTGAGGTGCCTGCTCGACGGGACAGGGACGTCCACTTCGGGCTCGTCGACCACATACGTGGCCTCCACCAAGTCATCATCGTCGACCAAAAAGTCCAAGAACCCCTTCGATGCAGACGCAATGGCTATGAGGGACGGGCCAGCAGGCGCAGCGACGTTAAGGGAGAGAGAGGTCGCCCACGAATTCATGACGCTCTTGGCTGTGTGTCACACAGTCATCCCGGAGGTGAGGGACGGCAAGACGCATTATCAAGCCAGCAGTCCGGACGAGGCAGCGCTTGTAGCCGGTGCTGAGCTATTGGGATATCAGTTCCACGTGCGTTGGGGCATTTATCTATTTCGTGCCTCGTTCCTGATTGACGTGCCACTGGGACGGGGTTTGTAGACACGAAAACCCAAGTCGGTGTTTATCAACGTTCAGGGGCAATCCGTCGAGTACGAGATCTTGAATGTGTGCGAGTTCAACTCAACCCGGAAGCGCATGTCGACGGTCGTGCGTGCACCGGACGGCAAGATCAAACTGTACTGCAAGGGTGCGGACACGGTCATTCTAGAGCGGTTGGGAAAACACCAGTTGTTCACTGAGAAGACGCTCTCGCACCTCGAGGTCCGTCGCGTTTCCGCTCCTCTTTCTCACCCTGACTGATGACTTGACAGGACTATGCCACTGAGGGACTGCGCACGCTCTGCATTGCCTATCGCGACGTTCCCGCGGCCGAATACAACCAATGGGCGAGCATATACACTCAAGCTGCCGCGACCGTCAACGGGCGGGGAGAGGCACTCGACCAAGCTGCCGAGCTGATCGAAAAGGATATGTATTTGCTCGGTGCGACTGCGATCGAGGACAAGCTGCAGGATGGCGTCCCGGACACGATACACACGTTGCAGATGGCTGGGATTAAGATATGGGTGTTGACGGGAGATCGACAGGAGACGGCGATCAACATTGGTATGAGTTGTCGGTTGATCTCGGAGAGTATGAATCTGGTGCGTCGTCGGTTTGTTCTGCGGTTGCGTTGGGGTGTTTGACGGCGATGGTTGCGATATGCAGGTGATCGTCAACGAGGAGACGGCGCACGCGACGGCCGAGTTTATCTCGAAACGACTGAGTGCGATCAAGAATCAGAGGATAAGCGGTGAGCAGGAGGACTTGGCGTTGGTGATTGGTGCGTTGCGGGGGCGTCTTGTGAGCGGGGCTCAATTGACGCGTGTTTTGTAGACGGCAAGAGCTTGGAGTTTGCGCTCGAAAAGGACATATCCAAGTCGTTTTTGGAGTTGGCGTTGTTGTGTAAAGCGGTCATTTGCTGTGCGTTACCACATCTGTTCTTGATGGATTCATCGAGGACTCGCTAACGATGCACGTTTGTAGGTCGCGTGTCACCGTTGCAAAAGGCACTCGTGGTCAAGCTCGTCAAGAAGAACCAGAACTCGATCTTGCTCGCAATTGGAGACGGTGCCAATGACGTGAGCATGATCCAGGCAGCACACGTTGGGGTGGGCATTTCGGGCGTCGAGGTAGGTTACATTTCGAATCACTGCGATTGTACGATAACCGCGTACTGCGTACGCTAGGGTTTGCAAGCGGCGCGTTCGGCCGATGTGGCGATCTCGCAGTTTCGATATTTGAAAAAGCTGTTGCTCGTACACGGCGCATGGAGTTATCAACGGTTGTCCAAGCTAATTTTGTGTAAGTCTTGGCATTCTTGTCGCTGGGGTGTGAGGCTGATCAAGGATCTAGATTCATTTTACAAGAACATCACGCTTTACATGACTCAGTTTTGGGTGCGTCCTTGCGTCGTTACCACACGTTGGTTCGCGCTGATGGGCCCGCGCGATACAGTATTCCTTTTTCAACAATTTTTCGGGGCAGATCGCCTATGAATCGTGGACAATCACGTTTTATAATGTCCTCTTTACTGTGCTGCCACCTCTTGTGATCGGGATCTTTGATCAATTCGTGTCGGCGCGCGTGCTGGATCGATATCCACAGCTATATATGCTCGGACAAAAGAATGTCTTCTTCACCAAGACGGCGTTTTGGTTATGGATCGGTAACGCGTTGTATCACAGTCTGGTACGTCTTCGGCGCGTGTATGCCGATACTGTTGAGCAGGAAGCTGATGGCGAAACCAGATCCTGTTTGGGTTTTCTATCATTCTCTTTTGGGGTGACTTGAAGCAGGTAACCGGGTTGGATTCGGGACATTGGTTTTGGGGTACGGCGTTGTATCTCGCCGTGCTGTTGACTGTGCTCGGCAAGGCTGCGTTGATCTCCGAGTACGTCCTTTTGCATTGATCCTCGTATCTTTGTGACGAATACCGTTCCAGTTTGTGGACCAAGTACACGGTGGCTGCCATCCCAGGCTCGTTCCTGTTCACGATGATCTTTTTGCCTCTGTACGCCCTCATCGCACCCGCACTCGGATTTTCGACCGAATATGCCGGACTGGTTCCACGTCTGTGGACCGACGCGGTGTTCTACTTTATGCTCTTGCTGCTGCCTGTCGTCTGTCTCGCACGAGACGTGGCGTGGAAATACTATCGACGGACGTACCGCCCACGGACCTATCACATCGCGCAGGAGCTGCAAAAGTACAACATTCCCGACTACCGACCTCGTCAAGAACAATTTCAAAAGGCGATCAAAAAGGTGCGGGCGGTGCAACGGATGCGACGGAATCGGGGGTTTGCGTTCAGTCAGACCGAGGGTGGTGCTGGTGCTGGACCGGGCGCTGGGCGGTTGGATCAGACGCGTGTCATTCGGGCGTACGATACGTCGGAGGGTGCGAAGCCGTCGGGATATTGATCGGAGAGGGGTTTGTATCGATGTCGTGCTCTCCTGCCGCTGCTCCCTCTCCCTCTCTCTCTCTCTCTCTCTTTTTCGCTCGTCGAATCAGACGGACGGGCGTGTTTTATTGTATTGCTTATGCTTATGTTAGTTGGCTTTTTACACTAGTCGTTTCTGGGACTCTTCATACCCAATGATAGTAGCTAGACTGCAGGAATCCGAACAGCGGGGGGCCACTTGTTGTGGTTGGATAGATGGATCATGTGTCCGTGAATAGGCGGATCGGGACGGGTTCAGCTAACGCTTGGATGCCTTCGATGATGCAGTTCCTCCGATCCTGACGAGCAGGATTCAATTTTTAATCGACATTTTACCAGCTTTTGAGGCAATAAAAAGAAAAGGTCCTGCCAGGGTTCGAACCTGGGTCTTGGGAAAGAGGGCACAACCATGTGATCAAGCTTATCAAAATCCCAAGTGATAACCACTACACTACAGGACCGTTCAGCGCCATGTTCCAATCGGCGTATATCATACGGAACTGATCAGAGGGCGGGTGTCTAAACATCGAGACGTAACGACTACACTACAATCTTGCGTGCTCATACTCGGGTTGCGACCTTTGGTTGCCAAGCGTTAATTTTCGGCACGGCCGTATTGTACGGACGGTAGGCACCGCGTGTCCCAGTCAGGTTCTCTACCCATGGCTGTTCGACCAAGACAATATCAATAGATATTTCGATCAAGGAAAAGAAGGGAAGAAACGCGAAACGCACTGCTTTCCACGTCGGAGAAGAATTCTTCATGACGTCGTCCTCCGCCGGCGGAAGCTGTCGGATGTGCTGGAGCCACGAATGCCATTCAGGAGGCACTTGCGTCGCGTTGTTGTAATGTTGTGCAAAGTCGACCCATCTGTGACGACCTGAGAAGATATGGCGAGAGCGGTCCGAGGTTAGGTCAATTGGTACAACGCGCGACTCGTTGGCGGAACGTACCCGGAACTTCGTCCTCGGGGTTCATATTCTCAAAGTACCTGTTTCCGAACCTGGCCGAACGAGGTTTGGTTTAGTCGTTGCGCTACGAGGGGGGGGTGACATACTGGTCGGATCCGACGAGGGTTCCAGCTTTGGCATCACCGATGTATTGCATCTGATGCCACCATTGCTTTATGCCCGTTCTGCGGACATTTCGGATGTAACGAGCGAGAGACACCATGATGGGTGTTGGCGAAGTGGAAAGGTGATTCAGATGTTTGCGTATATTTGGCCAAATACATAATGCCTGAAGAACTAATTGGTTGATTCGTAACAGTGACGCGATCTGTAATACAGTAGACGCAGTCCATTCAAGCCTCGGTCTCGAACGATCGTTCAAATGTTCATTCACTTATGCAGTGCTGGATTTGCTGAATTGCATATGATTCAACGTCCGTTCCTACCATAGATCAGGCCCACTGAAAATTTGATGAATATAGTTTTTTCTTGCTGTAAGTAATAACTCTATCACTTTTACAGGAGCTCCATATCGCCCTTGATGAGTCTCCGGGATCTAGACCCGGGTACATCTTATGACCATGCAGAAAATGCACAAAGGCACACGTAGTATAGCTGATCCGGGGCATTGACGAGGCACGCGGAGCTAGACGTTCACAAATCCACAAAGTACCACCCTCGTAAGTACGTTTTCGTGCGTGATGACACCACAATGGCCTTACTGTCCTTGCAAAAACAATGGCAGGAGGCGCGGTTGCGCCTCTCCGGACCCATCATTTCAATTTGAAGGTCAGCAGCGGGACGATCTCTTCCTCTTGTTTCTCTTGTATGTAACGCGATTGAAGACCTTCCCGCGTTGTGGTTCATCTCTGCCTCTCACCTCGCGTCCCTTTGAACTTGTCAGTTGCCATTTAGGTACGCAGACAAAATTCGGCGAATTGGACCACATCTGACCCCAATAGTCCGGAGGAACTGGCTAAAGGGAGAAATGTGATTTTCCGGTTTGTTGCAATGTTTTCGAACAGACGTAGTATGCTTACTGCAAATTGGTGTTCACGTCCAGAACTGCCGTACGCAGGGATTTGATAATACGAGAAACTTTGGAACAGAGTCGACAAGGTTTTGTTCATGGTTGAATAACTATGAATAGTAAGATCATAGTCGTTGTTCCCGATTCAAGTGACCCCCCCTCATATCGGAATATCGCAAACGCCGTTGTGGATCAGTGACATCCTGGGCCAGGCCGTTCTGGTCACGTCCCGCAGTGCGTGCCGGTACCGCCGCATCCACGGCATTTTTGAAACTTGACAGCACACGATCAGTGTTGAAACGTTGAA
The DNA here is from genome assembly GCA_038091455.1 of Leccinum uliginosum. Lineage (NCBI taxonomy): Eukaryota > Fungi > Basidiomycota > Agaricomycetes > Boletales > Boletaceae > Leccinum > Leccinum uliginosum. The sequence continues at coordinate 23,426 of JBBPOM010000084.1, forward strand.
CTCGGGATCATTAAGCATCATTGGTTGACGATGTCCTTGAAGCCCAGACGAGTGGCTTCGCGCTCTGTAAGTTCTTTTTGGCGATCTTGTTTACAGACGTACGCTGATTAACAACCCTACTTTCCAATTTAGATGACTGTTTGAACACACTCTCGTGTCACCAGATCCATACACTACTCTCGGATGCAACTTGAAGCGAAACGGAATTTCCCTTCGGTCCAGAAAACGGGCGCGACCTGTCCCAGTGGCCAGACCCATTTCCTTTACTTTCCCTTTGTTTCACGTTTTGTCACAATGTAGGTTGTTCATGTTTGTGTAACCAGTGAGTGTACGCCCATACATAAAATCTCGAGCCATGAAATCCATCCCCACATTCTCCCATGGCAAGCATGTCACTCTCGAAGATTCTTATCCTCCTTCTTTCCGCGTGGCTCTTCAATGTATCCCAAATGTCCCCTAATCCTCCCCCCGAAAAGTCCGAGCGTGTATACGAACCCTTTTACCAGCGTATATACGTAGCTATTCTCCCGATGTCGCTCAGGGTATGACTTTCCCACCACGCGCGGATCGCGCGTCGATATGAAACAGGAGCTAACCGCCCCGATGTCTCTAGGTGCTTCTAATTGTTCCATGCATCGCTGAGGCGGCTGTCGTGCTTGCCACCTGTTATCCCTCCGCGATCTCCTCCGAGGCGCTCTCCCGACTGGTCCTCCCGGGGTACCATCTCCCTAGCGCGATGTTCGATCCTTACTTTTTAGCCGGTTCCGCCCTCGCCGTTGTCGGCAGCCTGGGGCGCCTATGTTGCTTCCGCACCCTAGGAAGCCACTTCACGTACGAACTAGCCGTGCGCAAGGACCACGCGCTCGTGACGACGGGATTGTACCGAATCGTGCGCCACCCGAGCTATCTCTGCGCCGTAATCAGTATACTCGGTATGTCCCTCCTGATTGCTGGTCCCGGCTCGTTCGCGAGTCGCTGTGGCTGGCTCGGGACGACGTTTGGCAGGTTCGCCTTCGGCGCGTGGATGGTGGAGAGCGTGCTGTTGGGTGTGTTTATCAATAGACGGTGCGTGACAGAGGACGCGTTCCTGCGAGAGTGCTTTGGGGAGGAATGGGAGATATTCTCGCGGAAGGTGCGATATCGGGTAATTCCGGGCGTGTACTAGGGCTGCAATGAGCAGAGGGAAGGCGATGATATTGGGACAAGTGGAGGCTGCAGGGGTCAGGGTTGGTTCCGTCGTGTGCGTGCGGTCGGCAACTATTGCTTCCCGGATGAAATTTTCTTTGGTGTATAAATCAATGTACGAATAAATCTCCAAACGGAGACATGTATACCGGGTTCTTCGATGTATACAATTAAAAAGTCTATGATGAGTGGTGCAATTTAAATAAGCTTGCTCACGGGTATCAAAGTAAATTAGAGGATAGATATAGTGTCCTGTACTGCGCAAGCATTTCCACGCTGATCATCTTCAGACTCCACTGGTCAGCAAAGGCTCTACAATCGTCCCGCCGAGCCATGGTGCCCATCTCGTCATCGTTCACGAGTTCGCACAAGACCCCTCCCAAGGGCTGATTCGTGAGCATACATAGATCGATGCCGCATTCGGTGTGGCCCCTGCGTTCCAACACGCCGCCCTGACGTGCACGAAGGGGAACTGTATGACCTGGTCGGGTGAAGTCGGAGGCGTGAACGGAGGGATCGACGAGCTTTCTGACTGTGAGAGAACGGTCATGGGCAGATATGCCTGTGGTAGTGCCTAGCCAAAATTAGGTTACCGTCGCGTTGAATATCATGCATAAGGGGTTGCCTACCGTGCTTATAATCGACGGTGACGGTGTAAGCCGTGCGGTGCCTGTCCTGATTGAGTGGGACCATCATGGGAATGTCGAGTTCCTCGAGACGTTTTTCTGGTAGAGAGATGCATATGTACCCGCTGGGAACGGGTCAGCTAATGCGTGGACAGGCATGACCAGCAGACCTTGTGTGTTTGATGATCCACGCCATCGCCTCGGTGGTGCATTTGCTTGCGGAGATGATGACGTCGCCTTCGTTTTCCCTAGATTCGTCGTCCATGACCACGATTGGTTCGCCGCGAGCAAAGACGGCCAGTGCATCCTCCAACGGATCGAAAGAGAAATGCGTCCGGACCGGAGGCTCTTTGACCCGGATGGGTCGCCACGGTGGAGACGATCCGTTCAGTTTGACGAGTGGGGCAGAGGACGGCGTTGCGACTGGCATCGTGAAAAAGTTATGGATCGTGAGTGAGTATGTGTATATATTTCGGCTGATCGCCGTGCTGATTCGTCAGGCTGATTGGTCACCATGATTATGAGAGGCCCGGACCGGAAATCTCGGTATAAAAAAACATCAAAATAAAAGTACGACTCGTCCCGAGAGTGTCTCGGTGAGTCCATACGATGATGGCATGGATCAGACGCTCGCCAACGAACAAAACCGCTCCAGACAAGACTGCGTCGCTCGTGGGAATTAATCGGAGACATAAGCTCGGCATTTCCATAAACAGCAAATGCGCGGTTGTTTTCGGAACGCAAAATTTCGTCTGAGCACTTGAACACGAACGCTCTTGTCCTTGGACTACATAGACCTTAGAACCTTTAGCATGTCGCATTTAGCACCTTCCGGAAAGTGGGATGCACGGTATGTCTCCATTTCTTTTGCCCTCCTTTTAGTCATTTTCATTCTCTGCCCCGCTAGATACCTCGGCCCCGTTCCTCACGATTCGTCCTACTATGCCAAGTGCATGCTTGGTGGTGTTCTTGCCTGCGGTCTCACACACGCCGGTATCACACCTCTCGACGTTGCCAAATGCAATATGCAGGTCCGTCTCCCATTTTGATTCCACGTCATTCCGCCCTAAGGCCTTCACCAGGTAAACCCTGCGAAATACAAGGGTCTTACTTCCGGTCTTGCCACCCTTGTTCGCGAAGAGGGTCAAACTGGCCTCTGGAAAGGCGTTGGCCCCACGTTCGTTGGCTACTCTTTGCAAGGCATGTTCAAGTATGGTCTGTACGAAGTGTTCAAAGACACATACATGAACCTCGCCGGCGAAGAGGTTTCCAACGCGTACAAGCCCGCTATCTGGTTGGCCGGCTCTGCTTCTGCAGAGGTGTTTGCCGACATCGCTCTCTGTCCCTTTGAAATGACAAAGGTCAAGATCCAGACTAGCCCGAGCGGTACTTTCCCGACCGCCTTTGGTGCTGCTCTGAGCCAGATGAGCAAAAACAAAATCGAGACACGTTACCCATTCGGCTCTATCGTTCCTCTCTGGTCACGTCAGGTCCGTCATCTGGCCTTGTTCCATGTCTACCCGACTCATTGATTTGTCAGATCCCCTACACAATGGCCAAGTTCTTCTTCTTTGAGAAGATTGTACAGCTGTTTTACACGCACGTCTTCGTGGAGCCCAAGGAGACTTACTCCAAGACGACCCAGCTTGGCGTTACCTTTGCCTCTGGTTACCTTGCTGGTGTCGTCTGTGCTATCGTGTCACACCCGGCTGATACTGTCGTGTCGCTTATGGGTAAGCCCGCCAACAAGGGCAAGAGCATCGGTCAGATTGCATCAGAAACGGGTGCCGTCACTCTTGCCACCAAGGGTCTCGGTACACGTGTGATCATGATTGGTACATTGACGGGTGAGCGCAGTGCATGTCCTTTTGTGACGCCTTATGCTGACGACTGTGCTAGGCTTCCAGTGGTGGATCTACGATACCTTCAAAGCCACGATGGGTCTGGGTACCACGGGTGGCAAGTAAAACCCTGGGATCCTCACTGTCTATTTAGTACATTGTCTTGTCGTAATACCGTGATCTTGGTCGGAGGATGTTGTCCGTACATCATAGATGTTTACCATGACTTAGATAACATACGCACACTTGGATTACCCGAAAGTGGAACCCTCGCCAGAGGTACATGGATATCAGTTGGTTATTCTCGCTGGTGCATTGACAGGCTTGTCATGAAGTCCATGTCATGTTCATGAACAGGACGAGTTGTCGATCGGAAACAATTCATGGACCATGGCCACATGTGCGCATTCGACTTGCACGCAGTATAGGCACCTCCAGAATACAAACGATCAGAAGATCATCGATCACTCATGGTCGACCTGCCACTGGACCACCAAGTGGCACGAGGGCCGTTTCACCATACATTCGGGTGGGTAACACATATTATTTTCTCCTCTAGTAGCATACATTTCGGGCATGTAGATCATGATCCTCTCAGCAATTCGTCTAATCCTCCCTCGCTATCTCAGGCTCCCGTACGTCCTCCAACCTCTCGTTCCGCTCAACGTCCGGAAGCACCGCTGGAGTAGTCGACAAGCCAAAGCCAAAGCCGGTGTCGATCCCTTCCCCGCGTCTTCCTCCAACATCGTGCGCATGTACCTCCCGTATACTAATAATGAATCGAGAAGTCAAACTGTACATGGGCACGAGCGCCAGGATGTTCATGATGATCTGCTCTGCCTCCGACGTGATTTCCAGGAAGCTGAGGAGATAGATTGTTAATGCCCTGCATTAAAAGACACGGATCATATCAGCAGCCTGATTGGAAACCATCGTTGATGAAACGGAGCACGAGGTACACACCCGAAGAAGTAGATGATGCCCTGCTTTACCATCAAGTTGATGTACTTGCTCAGTTCCCTGGACCGGCTCTGGGTCACGCGGTGCATCTGAATCGACTCCTTCACAAAATGGATGATCACGAGCGTGCATAGCAATGCACCGTGTGTCATTTGCGAGACGATGGATACCATGTGCCATACAGATTGGGTGGAAATCCGCATTGAGCAGAATGACATGTCCAGTATTCGAATGGTTTCGACTGTAATGATAGAAACTCGTCAGTAGTGCTGTGAAGCTTCACTCGTTCAACATCATTACATGCCGTCCTGTTTAAGGTCAAAGTTACAGTGGCCGAGATGATGCGGTCAACAACGGCTGAAATGACCATCGTGCAAAAGAATGGGAGGAGGGTGATGAGTATCAGCCTTGATTTGCCATACATGGCCCATATGCGGAGGATCATTGCACCTGCATTCATCATTATATTTCTCTGAAAATCAGCCATACAACTCACAATCAGCTGCACTGACAAAGAGAATAAATGACCATTGTTCAACAATAAACATTATTTCGCCTTTAAAGTGTTCAGAGGTTGAGCGGAGAGGGAAAAGCCTTGTCAATCTACACTCACAGCTTCTGTTTGATGGATACAATCTATGTCAGTACCAACAATAAGAGCAAGAAATATAAATTTACAGCTGTTGGACAAATATTTCAGTACATTTGTTAACCATTGGTTAAGAAGAAAATTACCTGTGAAGGGCCAGGTAGAAAGCTACCTCTATCTTGAAAACAGGAACATGGTTTAATCAGTGTTGTCTCCTCAATGGCATACAGACATACTGAGTACAGAAACACTGTCAAGCCATTGAAAATCACCATTCTGGTGAATTATGACGGAAACAGACTCACACGAGACTGCAAAAACCAAGATAACGAACCTGTAACTATGTTCAGGTGATAACCCTCTGATGACAACTTGTTTCATACACACCATAATGAAGAGTGTTGTCACCAATTTCCAAGGTTTCATCTACATTTTCATCAGAACCATTCCATCACGGAAAAGTCTTCCGCTGACCCATATGTATTCCACCTACATGAATAATCAGCAGGCAAACCCTTGTAAATGAGGGGAACTTACCTCTCTTGAAAAGGTAAGGACTGTGAGTGTATAGTTAGTCTCCCAGTGTTGCACTTCGGAAGCCATTTGATCTGCGCACCATAATCATACACAACAGTAGTAAGCATTGCGACTAAACTAGGCTTTGTATCATTGATTTTTGAAGGTGAGGGGAGAGCATACGAAGTAGGTAATCATAATTCTGGGTTTGCAGCACCAATTGGACAGAGTCGGAAGACATGATGACGTGCGCAGGCCTCAGTGAAAGCAGAGCGTCTTTCTGGACTGTTGTTCAGAAGGGAATACAAACCTGGCTCACGGTACATAGTATATAAAGACCCGAGGGGCCCAGACTCCTGCGAGAAATTGATCTCTATCCACGATAGCCTCAGAATGATGGGAAAAACAAGATCGCAGAGCCTTCAGGACACTATCATGCCATCCTGTAAAATGGCCCTTGATCTTGGTACAAAAATGACGGTAGCAGCGGCAGCGTTGCTGATCCGTGTGGCAAATTGTACCAAGCTGGACTGGCTGTTCAAGTTGGGCCCAGGGTTAGGTATTCTTCAAGGCACGGAGCTTGCGAAAGGTGGAGTTCGGGCTTCATCCGAGGATCTGAAGATCTGGTTGCGTGCACGGGTCTTTGGTGAAGACATAAGTCCGACCGGAGGTGGACTGGACCGAAGTATCCGTTCGATGTCATCGACGTCACGATTCGAAGTTCGCACCTATATCACAGTTATTAATATTGGACTCAACGAACGCTGCTCACGCCACGCGTCCGTCGTCAGAATCGAGGATTGAAATTCTGGTCTTGATAGGACTGGTACAAACAAACCTGAGCGTGAGGACCCATTTACTCCTCGTCATCATGTCCGTCATGATTATCATAGTGCGGGGGGTGGCATTTTGAGGTACGGAGGAATACACATATACACAATATGGGGTCTAGTATACATACCCTAGTATCTTGCCACCAATGTTTTTACGTCGAGCCTCCTCATGGTCCAGGATGCCAGATGACGTTGTCTGTGATACATTCCTTTAGCATCGCGGAAGTTGCTATGACTATGGAACGTACGAGGATGATGTACCCGAATCCACGGGCAGGAAGAAGCAAGTTGACCCATTTCTCGATTTGGGTCACCTGGATGTTGAAACGGGGCGAAATGACACCTGTTTTGTTGAGTCGGCCGTTCAGCTGGACGACGATCTTTCCAGAACGATGGTCGTCGATTATCTCGAATTCGCCAATGTAACCTACAAGAAGGGAGTAACGCGTCAGACTTTTGGCATCTCTCAAGGCCGGGAAAGAGAACGAGAGGGACACTCGCCATGGCGTTGCATCACGCTGAGGAATTTGACGACTACCTTTGAAGAGGGACGTATTAGCACCTGGCGTTTGCCGCGGCGCTCGGCATTGACGATGTTGTTCTGAAATGCCGTCTAAATCCAGAGAGTCGGTAGGTGTTCGACAGACTCACTAGGCAATCGTTCTAGAATGTTGGTGCATCAGTGAGTTATGGTGCACGGAAAAAGCGTAGCCATTTACCAGGACAGAAACGCGGACCATGTTGTACAAGAGGACGAGATTTGGCGAGTGTGTGGGGGGCGGAATGGGGAGGCGGTGGCTGTGATGTACTGTATAGTACCACTCAGCCACACTTCGGAATTTTGCGATGACTGAACAGCAACCCGGAATCGACATCCTCGACGTCCTCGACATCCACTAGCAATCAACATGGTATGATATATGCGCTGTCCTTGTCGCAAGCTAATTTTGTTCTAGGGTCGCGTTCGCACCAAGACCACCAAAAGAGCCTCGCGCGTGCTCATCGAAAAATAGTGAGTGCTACGCTCGCCGAATCTGTCTGCATATACTCAAGTCAGTCAGCTACCCTCGTCTCACGCTCGACTTTCACACCAACAAGCGGATCATCGATGAAGTCGTCCGTACCCTTACCCCCGCTCCTTCTTGATCATGGCTGACTGTATTGATCAGGCTGTGATCCCCTCCAAGCGTCTCAGGAACAAGATCTCGGGTTTCACGACCCATCTGATGAAGCGCATTCAGCGCGGCCCCGTTCGTGGCATCTCTTTCAAACTGCAGGAGGAAGAGAGAGAGAGAAAAGACAACTACGTCCCCGAGGTCTCTGCGCTCGACACGAGCACTACTGGACTCGAGTTGGACCCAGACACTTCTGTGCGTCTCCTTTTCTTCCGTTATTGATGCCCAGATGACGACCGTCTTTGCAGGATATGCTCAAGGCGCTCAACTTTGACATACCTCACAATGTCGTGCAGGTGTCCATTGCACAACCTGAGCGTGCACCGCGTAGGGATCGTCGCAACGTGCCAGGCGCTGCTCGGTCATGAAAGTAGTAGTAGATTCTGAATGTGACTATGTGACTATCATGTGATGTGACGTGACGCGTGTCGTCGTGTTTATCGACTAACTTACTTTCTTGTACACTTTCGAGAGAAGATGGCCGTGTTTGACGGCGTGAGGTATTCGCTGTCCCCGTCGCTGTCCCCGACGCGTAGAACAGAACTCGCCGCCGTGCTCGATCTCAACGGCGCTGCACAGCTCCCGCCCTACACCCATCTCATCACCCTCCCAGCATCCCACGCAGTACACAACAATGAGGACACCAAGCTTGTCACCGACCGCTGGGTCGATCGCAGCGTAGTCATGGGTAAACTCCAGTCGTCCGTGTCTCTTCTCTCTCCCCTGTACTCTGACCAACACCTTCGCAGCGAGCAGTACTACTCTCCAGACCCAGCCATGATCTTTTCAGGCGTCGTCGCCTGTGCTACCGACGTGCGTCTCTCTCATCATCTTGCATATCACCTGACCCTCGGCCCAGCTTTCTGCAGGCGACTTGGAGGTCCTCTCCGCCGGCATCACCGCCCTGGGTGGTCAGTGGCGCACCGGTCTCACCCGCGACGTCACCCATCTCTTTGCCCTCCGCGCTGGCAGTGACAAGGTATCTTGCCCCCTGTCTCGCACACCACTCTCACCTCTCTTACTTCTTTATCCAGTACAACACGGCCCTCCATTTTTCATCCCAAACTCACATGTGCATCCTCACCCCACATTGGTTCGACGACGCCGTTCGTCTCGGTCGTCGTATCCCAGAAGCACCCTACGTATGGCCAGATCCACCTGTCTTGCGCCCCGGTCTGGTTCTTGATCTCGACAAGGATGGAGACGGCATCCGAAGGCGAAAACCCGCCGGAGATAAACAGGCCGATACAGACACAACAAAACAAGGCGAAAACGTCCGCGTATGGGCAGGCCGTCGTATTCTTCTTTCCGCCTCTTTCGAGTTGAGTGACGGATCGCGGCGTGCGATCGAAGCAGGTATTCAGCGTGCAGGTGGTCTCGTCGTACCCGTCGCCGAAAACACAGAGGAGGAAGAGGAAGAAAAGGCAGTCGATGAGTGCGACGTGCTCGTCACGCGATGGCGCAGTGGCAAATCCTATTTCAAGGTATGGATTCCAGACGGTCGTGTTTCGTTCTCACGTCTCGCGCGTTATATCTAGGCAGCGCGTGCATCTCTTCTTATCGGCACGCTCAGTTGGCTCTTTAGCGTGGAGTCCACTGGTACTCTCCATTCTCCCCTCGATTCGCTCCTATGGTATCCCACTCCAAGGGGTGGCATCCCCGATCTCATCGGTTGTGTGCGTGACACTTCGATTATCGCCATCCCCCACCACAACAGACTATTTTGCAGGAGATTTCGATCACCAATTACACAGGTGCAGCACGTGACTATCTCAAACGTCTCATTACTCTCGTTGGCGCCAAATTTACGCCTAGCATGAGCCAATCGAACAAGGTTCTCGTGGCTGGTTTGTGAGTGTGGTTTCTTCGGTCGTTTGTGCGCGTTAATCGGACTACCCTATAGCCAGCCGTCACCCAAGACAACTCGCGCACTCTCGTGGTCTATTCCGGTCGTGAACCACACATGGCTTGAAGACTGTATCGTGGAATGGCGGTAAGAGTCCTTCCTTGCCTATCGTGTGTCGTGCTGCTCACGCGCATCAGTGCGCTAACCGTTGGACTTGAACGTTACATCGTGTATCCCCCAGGTATCGACTTTGGCAATATCCTGATGACGCGACCTGACGGAGGTATGTCTCCTCTATGGTCCCTTTACTTGCTCATTCTCATTTCGTTCCCGCGTACAGCCCCTTCTTCTCAATCCATGCCTCTGCCGCGCTTGAATGGGGGCGCTTTACCAGGGGGTCGTGGTATCGGCGTCATCGACGTGGAGCAAGAGATAATGCGCGACGCCGAACACCGCGTTCGCGAGCGCAACGGTGAAATTACATCGACAATGTACGAGGCTTATGCGAACGACACGACAACGGACGGGTTGTCTATGATCTTGGACGGCGATGTACCGACAGAACCACAAGTTCGATCGCGCTCCCGTGCAGGGTCACTGAAGAAGACGCCGACCTCCACAAGGAAGCGCGGGTCCATCTCGACGCCGGCAGCGGCGTCAGCGATGGGTGCGTTTGTCGACCAGGTTATCGAACTTCCCTCGGACGACGGGGAGGGGAACATGGGTAACGGACGAGGTGGCTCCACGAATGGTAAACAACGGGTGCCAAAGTCTCCACATCCTCGGTCGCGGAGTGTGTCGAGGGCTTCGTCAATGGGCGAGTACGACTCAGTCGTGCGCGACCCGGGAGCGAGCTCGAAAGATGGAAAGGGGAAGGGGACGGCCAAGGATGCAGAGAAGGGACGAACAGGTCCTTCAAAACCCGGGCCACGGCCCACCGTTTCGGCTGCCCGGACGGAAAAGGCTGACAAGGTCAAGAAACCAGCACCTGCGCAATCGAATAATGGAAGACGAGGAGCAAAAGAAACGACCACTGGTTTCGATTCCGATCAACCTTTGGATGTGGGCGAGGAGTCCGAAGTCTCGGTGCCGCCTCGCAGGACTATTAGCGCAAAGTCGAAGACGCCTGTCAAATCGGGGATGAAGCCTAGACCGAGGTCTAAGTCCAGATCGCGGCCCAGCTCAGCCCTGGGTGGGGAGAGTGAAGACGAGACGAGGATGATGTTTGCAAAGTCGAGAACAGACACCAGCAAGCAACGAGAGGAACCTGCAAAACCAAAACGCATTGGCGAAGTTCAGGACAAAAGGAAAAGTCAAACAAAAGAGGTGCGAAGGAAGGGTGAAGAAGACACAGCTCGACCTCAAATTGCTACGCGTTCGCTGTCGCCAATCTCACCAATCCCTGCGAAAATTTCGCGTGCACCCAAACGACGGTTATCTGTGCTCGTCCCATCTATGCCTGATGATTATTTTTCTTCACAACCAGGTCAACGCGAAGTAACAGAAGACGAGGGCGAAAGCGATCTTGGGCGCGAAAGCAGGAAAAAAGGTGGTGGAGCTGATGCAGCTTCGGGGTCGAGACCGAGACCTAAGCAGCTCGCGCCTGCGGCATCGATCCAGGCGGTTGCCGCAGAGGCGTCGGCATCAACGAGCAAACGCGGCAAGCCTTCTCTTGCGAAACCGTCGACGACGCCTGTCGTCTCTGGGAAGTCAAAGCCCCAGCCCCAGCTCAAGGCCAAACCCAAGCATAGTGCGCCCAAGGAAGTGAGCAAGACTCGCGAGCAGGATATGGGTGAGAGCGAAAAAGACGACGATGTGTCCATGATCGCGGATACGTCCATGTTATCCGCGAGCCGTGGTGGGCCAAGACGCAGTGCGGCGAACAAGGCAAACGCGCGATTGAAGGAGGTGGTCATGCCGGATGTGATTAGTTTTGAAAGGGAGCAGAAACAGGCGAAGCGGAGGCGGAGTGAGGGCGGAGAGTCGGTTATGTCTGCAAGAGATGGTGAAGATGAGGAGAGGGATAAGAGGGGTGGGAAGAGAAGAAAGGTGATAAAGGTGCCAGAGGAGCAGGAGGAAGAAGAAGAAGAAGAAGAAGCGGAGGTGGAAGAAGTGGTACTTGTTCCCTCGGTCAAAGTGAAGCCGAAACTGGTCAATGGGAAGGGCAAGACGAAAGTGACGATCGCAGTTGGCTCCGACGAGGACACGGACGGTCCTCCTCCGACGAAGAACAAGCCGAGCGGTCCTGTGGAGAAGAATGGCGCTCGTGGCCGGGGGAAACAGTTGGCCCCCATCCGAGTGATGACGACTGGTGTGAGCCTCACGGACGACGTTATCAAGGTCGGTTCTTTTATCTTCCTTTCGGATGTAAGGCAGAAGGATGCTCATTCCACGCGTCCTCGTCGTCCAGCGTCTGACAAAATTAGGCGTACAAATGACAACGAAACCGATGGACTGCACGCATCTCATTGCCAAAGGCTTCGTTCGGACAGAAAAATTCCTCTGTGCCATGTCAGTCTCGCCGTGGATTTTGACTGAAGAATGGGCGAATGCAAGTGCCAAAGGTGGCAAGCTCCTTGGTGCGTGCAAAAGCTGACTTCTCGTTATTGATCTCATCTCACGGTCCCTCCCCAGGCGAGAAGGACCACTTATTGTCTGACACGGTTGCAGAGCAAAAATGGGAGTTCAAATTCACGGATGCGATGGCGCGTGCCAAAGGACCCGAAGGTGGTCCGAACTTGTTCAAACAGATGACGTTTTACGTGACGCCCAAAGTCTCTGTGGACACCAAGCTTCTCAAGAACGTCGTCTCTGCTGGGGGTGGGCAAGTGCAGATCTCAGTGACGCCTACGGTACGAATACTCAATGGCAAGGGGAATCGGTACGTGGTGTCGTGTATGGAGGATAGGGGTATTTGGCGGCCGTTGGTACAAGAAGGGTTCAAGGTGTATTCGGCCGAGTTGGTGTTGAGGGGTGCGTTGAGGCAGGAGATTGAATGGGAGAGGAAAGAGTGTTTGGTGGCGGGGTGATTTCGATGGATATTTTGTGTTTTAGAAATGCTACTCTGGGAATTGGATCTGTACGTCTACTACATCTGAGTAACGTTCGTCGAGGCGATGCCATCGTACAGAGCTTCGTATCTTCGGACGACGCCTGTACCTTTCGTAAGTTCCCGGGCCATGCCTTGGAGCACGACCACCGACAGATCAATGTGTGCATTCGCTTGATCGTCATATCTGGCATCCGAATCCATGGTCCTGGTAGGGTCAAGGCTGGTTTATCCTGGCGCATGCAATCCTACCGCGTCGAAGCGAACTTGCGGGCATCACGTTCCTCGGTGCAAACACTATGTCAACGGATGCCAATAAACAGGATAATTGATACATCAAGAAATCTAGACGGGTGAACAATTTAAAACAAACCAGACCTCCCAGGCGCATTCAAACCCAACCGATAGCGTGGATAGCGACCGTTGCTCGCTGTCCAATCCGCTTCACCCTAGCTGGGATATACTCTCCTTAACGGCCGAGATCGCCGCTTTCGAGGCAGGCTTGATGTCTACCTTGAAGCGTTCCGGGAAGCTTTTTTGAAATCGAGGTTCACAAGGCAACAAACTAAGATCAGTTCAGGGTTTCAACAAGGGTCATCAGTCGACGTACCTCACTAGTCCAGCGCTGTAAGATGGAACCAACGGGATCTCGTTCCCATTCGCATCTTTCTTCTTTGAGATCTCGACGGTTGCGACGATGTTGGAAAACAAAAGGAAGATAATGTTGTCACCGAGGTATCGACCTGGGCAAATCCTGTCGAATATCCGGGCAGAACCAAATCAGCTATGGTCGAAATCGCGTCTTATATTACGACTTGCCTGCGTCCAAAGCCAAATGCGTATGCGTACGGATCTATCGCAGTCTTCTTGACTTCATTTGCAAGGTAACGCTCCGGTACGAACTCTTCCGCAGGGAATCCACTCTTGTCGTCTTTCGTTATGGCCCTATTGAATGGCCAAGTTCGCGTATTCAGTTTCCCTCCCTCTCCTTGTTTCGAGTAATACGCACCACACGTTTGGAAGGACGATGGTGCCTTCCGGAATGTAATACCCTGTAGAATGGTGTATGTTAAGTCTGTGAGTGTGCTGAAGGAATATATCAACCACCCACCTCTGTAAAAATCTGCAGTTCTTGTTACACGTGCTATACTGAGAGGAAGTGCAGGCATCCACCGCATTGCTTCCTTGATAGCCGCCTGGAGATAGGGTAAGGAATCACGATCTTGAAGTGTCGGGAGACGCTCGGTTCCGACAACGCGGGTGAGCTCTTCTTTTAGCTTTGCTTGTACATCAGGGTACATTGCTAAAGCGAGGATGAAATTGAGGGTGGTGGAGTATGACTGGTATAGGTATTCATGATAAGATATTACTGAGTTTGTTCCAAACACTGATACGTACACTCTCTCCTCCAGCTGTTTGATCGCATTCGTCAAGAAGGAACAGCAGGCACAAATCAAGGTTGATACTCACCACCATACATTGATCCTGCCGCCCAGCGGAGAGTATGTTCGACAGCAGCTTGTTCGTCAGAGTCGTCGGATTGGTATTTTTCGAGACATTCAGCTGTGAACGAGGGTTGGTTGATTCCCAGTTTGTGTTCTCTTTTTACATGCTCGTAAGGCCTGCTGACGAAGCCCTCGATCTCTGCACGTCCACTTGCTGCAGTGGAGTGAATGTGGTTGAAGGGGATCCAGGAAGGGAGATACTTCACTAAGGAGTGGGAGGTTAGTAAGGGGTGAACTAAAGGAAAGACATGATGTCCTACAGCTTGGTATAAGATCGACGAGAAATGCTCCTGGAACAGTCGCTCTCCCAATCAACTCCATGGTTTTCTCTGCATCGGTGATGTACTACAATGAATCAGAAGGAAGGACGAGTAATTTGACGTGAAACCCACTAGATCATCTAGAGTATCTACTGGTAGGCCGTATGTCACAGCCATGACTATCCGACCAACAGCGCTGCACGAGTACCTTGAGTGAGTATGTTAATCAATAAACTTTATTCACGAACAGACGAAGTTGCCGCTGAAAGTCATCCGGAGCGGTGAGCAGAGTGTCGACATATTTGGTCACGAAGTCCCCAATCGAGTCGTACTTCCTGACAGCCTCGGGACTTAAAGCCATGTGTGCGAACCTCCGCTGCCTTTTCCATTCTTCTCCGTATTGGAGCAAGGGCATACTCTGTACCTTTTAGTGATTTGAAGTGGGCCGCAATACAAGAAATGACATACTTTGTCCAACCCCATGAGCTCGCCGACCATGGTGAAGCCCGGACGGTCAGAATAAATGGCGTGGCGTGTTTCGAGGAGATCTAAAACGGTCTCGAGCGTGTTGAGTACGAGCATCTTGTTGCCCATCACCTCGACATAGACGAGGTCACCTAAATATCACGCATTTTGGACTCTAAGTCATAATCATACTGATGTCAAAATGGCCATACCATACTGATCCTTCCACTCGAGAAATTTGTGCCAGTGCTTGGAGAGTGGTAGGTCAAAAAGATTGCCAACCAGGGGCCTCCTGGGTGGCCCTGGGGGTAGTGGAAAGCCTTTGGAATGCTTGGCTTGGGCAGTGCGATTTCTCCAGAGATAGACAGTGAGGATGGTCAGGCCAACCACGAGTAAGTGCGTGAGCATCGTTTGAAGGTGAAACTTAGATGCTGAGCGGCTTTAAAGAGGTTGAGTACAGCCATAATGATATGTGCAACATTGTCACACTGTGGGCTGTACTACAAATTAATGATGGAGGCAGTTTGAGGAAGCATGATGACGTAAAAATGGATGATCGAATCAACCGCCCAGCTTGATATTTGTACAGATTGCGGCATAAAAACATTGTGATGGCAAAACTTGTACCCCATCCACCATGGAGAACTCCATCACCACCACTCTCAACAGCGGTCTGCACTGGGTACAACGTATCCTTTCCTTCATCACTCGTGCCACAACTGCGGTCGGTTCCGAATCCACAACTTGGACTCTGGCAGCCAGCTGCTTGATTGTGGCCATCTTGGCGAAACAATGTCTTATGCGCCACAAAAAGCCTTTGCCCCCTGGTAGGTACCGCTTCCAAACCAGACTTTTCTTTCAACGTTCACGATTGCACCACTCAGGACCTACCTCCTTGTTCACTGGTAACTTGACACATATTCCAAAGGGACATCCATGGAAGACATATCATGAATGGTCGCAGAAGTGGGGTGTGTACTGTGGCCGTTGTCTCCCACATTCCAGGTCATAAACCATTCGCGATCAGGCGATGTATTTTCTCTCCGCCTATTAGGCCGAAGGGTGATCGTGTTGAACGGAGTTAGAGTCGCAGAAAATCTGCTGGAGAAGCGCTCCAAGATATATTGTGACCGGCCAGCTTGGCCGATGGCGGACCTCATAGGTCGTCAAGATAACGTCGGGTTTACCTACTACGGTGAGAAACTGAAGATTGCAAGAAAGTTGCTCCATTCCGCATTGGGTCCACTCTCTAGAGACAAATGGGGCCCCATGTTGGAGGATCAGACACTCAGTCTTCTCAGACAACTCGTGGCATCCCCTCAAGCCTGGGAGACCAATGTAAAAAGGTGAATATCCCGGAACTGCTTTCTTGCAGTGGACATGGGATTTGATGCTTTTGCAGACATGTTGCATCCGTCGTTGTTCGCTTCACATATGGAATGGATGCCACAGACGAGTACGTCCGGTTGTCGCAAGAAATCAATCATGACAGCGGGATGGCGTTGCAACCTGGGTGGGCAGTGGACTCGTTCCCTTTTTGTAAGTTAGTTTTGTTTTCATCTGGGCTTGTGTACTAAATGTCTTGCCTCTTTGAGTGATAATGCTACCGTCCTGGCTTCCGGGGATGGGATTCAAACGATGGGCAGTCATGGCTAGAGAAAGGTTCTACAGGTGCACACGGTCACCCTACCTGGCAACACGTGCCGCTATTGTAAGACATTCCTAAACGACCAAGTCGCACGACTGATCGTTTCATTTTCAAAGCTTGATCAAACAGCCCCGCCGTCCTTTGTTGCAGACAACCTCCGTCCACTCCTAAGGGATGGCTACTTGGCCAATGAGCACATTTTGATAAGTACTGCAGGAAGTATATACGGAGGTGAGGATCCCTCTCGCATCCATGCATGTAACTAACTCTCATTTCAGCTGCAACAGACACAGTACGTTTCCTGACTATTTGAGATCAAATTTGACATTATTGGCAGACACTTGCCCTTTTGATGTCTTTCTTCCTTCTTATGACAGTGTATCAAGACGTGCAAAAGAAAGCTCAAGCTGAGATAACATCGTTGTTGCGCTCATCTCGACTCCCGACACTGGAGGACCAATCGAACCTTCCTTACACTGACGCTCTCATTCGGGAGATCCATAGAATCAACCCCGTTATAAATTTGGTCCCACACAGTGCCTTACATGATGACGAATACGAGGGCTATCTAATTCCCAAGAAAGTATGGATAATGTGCAATGTCTGGTAGGTTGAAGCTTCTGTTTCAACTCTTTTGATATGTCTACATAATTCCACAGGTCAATGACGCACGACCCTACTATTTACCCTGATGCAGACGCGTTCAAACCAGAAAGACATCTTGATACTTCAACTCCCGATCCCAGGACCTTTACGTTTGGATTCGGAAGAAGGTAAGAGATGATTTCAGGTTTTGGAATCATGAGTATCCGTTTCTCATCAAATTTCAGAGCATGTCCAGGGATGCATTTTGCATCTGCCCACAGCTTCCTTGTCATCTCCAGGATCTTGGCGCTCTTCAGCATAAAGCCCGCGAAAGGAGCAGACGGTAGAGAACAAGTTCCGATTTTGGAATACACTGCTGGGTTCACTTCGTGAGTATTATCTTCTTCCAATAATAATTCTCTCAATGGACCTGCATCTGTGTGTTTGTTTCCGATAGCCAACCTATTCCATTTGCATGCGAATTGGAAGTCCGAGATCCGGAACTTAGGGAGTTTCTCTAGTTGCGTTGACAACACAGATGTTTTTATATGTAACAGTCCGGTCTGGGATGAATGATTTCCAGATGTTTCATGACTTCATTTTGTTCGATCTTGTCCACCCATGCGTCTAGCCGAGGTCTTCCTCGAGCCAGCGATCATCAGAACTCCAGCGACCGATCGACTGGGCCATTCGACTCCTTCCATTTCCACGCCGATGTGTAGCGCCGTCAAGAGCTCCTAGTGATCAATTCGAGATTCGAAATATTCTTTTT
Organism: Leccinum uliginosum; assembly: GCA_038091455.1. Lineage (NCBI taxonomy): Eukaryota > Fungi > Basidiomycota > Agaricomycetes > Boletales > Boletaceae > Leccinum > Leccinum uliginosum. The sequence goes on from JBBPOM010000084.1 coordinate 41,281, forward strand.
CTTTGTAGTATACCTAAGCAACCCATCAATGCATCATCTAAATCACTTCTTTATCGATATCATTACCACCGATTGTATCTTGATGTGAAATTTACAGCCAGCTCGAGACACTTGAGACTCACGGGCGTCTTGTTACCTCAGACAATTACTGATAGATTGAAGATATCTGGGGAAATGGAACATGCGCACTGCGGGCGCAACGTTGTCCGAGATTTTTCTCCGTGCACGAACATTCTGAATCGTATTCAGTTACTAGTACCGGAACAAATTTCCAAGGGCATCGCGGACTTGCAATTCAACCCTCTAAGCGGCATGATGGTGAGAAAGAGCTTCATCTGTATGTGATCCAGCTGACTGATAGGCTCCGTTTGTACAAGTTGCAAAGCCGCCACAAATCAGAACATCGTTGAGAAGAACGACTCAATGCCAGTGTGTGTACTGCTAGCATATCTTCAAGTGTGACCATCGATAAGGTGCAATGACGGTGGTGTTACGTACACCACTGTGCTGATTTGTCAACAGCGACCCCACCGGTCATTTAGTAAATTCCCTTTAGACCAGGACGGTTCAAACAAACGGTTGATTCCCTCCTTACCCTCTCATCCGAATCTCAAAGATATCATGGTTCTAGACTTCTCTCAATATTCATGGAAACCTCAGCCCATAGACAACAGCCAGTCACTCACGCGGGAGGCCGCTGGTGGCGAGCTCATGGAGTACTTTTGGCGAGGACTAGGGCTTGGAGATTATGTCCTCATTTTCATGGCTGAGCTTACATTATCTGCAGAGCTCCCCCAGGAAACCCTCATCCAGTGCATGCAGAATGCATGGGCTGCTGTGCGATACGATATACCCACAGTTGCTGCACAAACATCCTATGACGAGGAGAACCGAACTCGCATTGTCTACAATCCCGCTCGCAGCACAGACGAAGTAAAAGCCTGGGCGTCCAGAACAGTTCGCGTTGTCGATGGATTCGATAACATTGAGCAGTTCCGCCACTCGATCTCCTGCAAGCCGATCAGAGATGCGATCGGTGATCAGACCTTTTTATACGTCTTGCCACACGGACCGTTGCCTGGTGCATGCAGTGTGCTGGTGCACACCTCGCATATCACATTCGACGCCAGAGGACTCCATACCCTATTTACCGCTTTCATGAAGAAGCTTGTGATTGCTGTCTCGCTCTATCCCATTGCAGCATACCAGAAATTGGAATGGGGGACCGAAGGAAAGAACTTGCTTCCTGTTCCATACGAAATCTTGGGAGAGGCGGAAGTTTGCAACGGCCCAGATTATGACGCAACATTCAATAGTGTCATGAGTGATGCGATGACCTCTTCCCAAGTCAGTGCACTTCCTTTGTCACCCAAAGTTGGCTTAACTTGTGACATGATGACTAGCACGGTCATGGACTCAAATTCCATGCTTCTAGTCACTATGCTCTGGAAACAAAGCGGGCTGATTTCACTTTCACCGCGCTGGATAGTCAACGTTTTTTTACGAAAGTGAAAAGCCTTGGATTCACTGTCAATCACGTTTGCAAGTAAAAATAAATCCTATCGTGTACTCAATTTTGACGATACACAGGTCATGCTGCATTGACGTTGGCTTGTGCAGAGGATAATCCGGTCCCGGAAGAGATGCTCGAATCTGCAGTCTTCGCGTATCCACACATGAGAGATGGTCGTCAGCGACTCCGCCCTCCTTATTCAGATAGGGGCGGATACCCTGGTTTTTGCCTTGGTGTATCGTCGATCGTCATCCCTGCCAAAGCCCTCAGTGGTGTTCCATCGAAGGATGACATCAGTCGTCTGATTTATGTCTCGGGTCTGATGAAGAAGGAATATGCAAGGCAGAAAGCTTATCCGTCGTTGATAGCAATCGCGCCTGAACAGACGGAAGTAATGATTGACCCTTTCAAAAATAATGCGAAGATACCGTAAGAGTGATTGTGGTTGCTTTATAATTGGCTAACTGCTTTCTAGCTCACCTTCAGCTACTGCTCCTTGGTACTCAGGAGATGGGAAAGGCGAACAGTACCTCGATCCGATTTTTCTTGACAAAAACGGGAAAACAGTTGCAGAAATACGCAGTTTTGTCACCACAGTCAGCAAATTCGATCCGGCAATGTAAGTCACCACCCCGTCCCACCGAAAATGTGATTCCAATAGTGCTCTACCAGATTCTTCCGTGTGTGGTCATGGAGGGATTGTCTTACGGTGAGCGTGGACTACAACCCTCGCGCTATACCCGAGTATGTGGTCGAAAGCCTTTTGAATAGATGGAAAGAATTAGTAGCTTGTTTAATGCAGTAAAAAGGTTGCGCTCTTACCTTATTTATGACCCCATGTAACGCCATATATCAGAGTAGAAGGAAGAAAAAGGTCGAGAGAAAGGGAGGCGAAAAGTAGTAGCTGGCGTAAGGAAGCATCCAGGGTAAATGTATCTTGAAGGAATCACATCACTGTAGCTCTTCGATGTCAACATCTCTCCTATGGTCCGTTCTTTCTCCGCTGCCGATCGCGGCAACCAGTGCTTGTGTCCTCTTAGCCGATGCTGCTCTCATTTCATCGTGAAGGACAGCACCGGCATCAATAGCTAATCGCAAGATTTCCTCGAATCTGTCGAGATGCAATCTCGTGTCTATCGTCACAAGCGCTACACGGCTCGTACAGGGCATGACAGCAACAGAAACGTGCGGTGCGTCGTTTCCTTCCAGCGTGTTTAGGTCCAACAAGGGCGCAGTCGAATGCACCCCCCGGAAATTGCGCAGACGAAGTCAAACATCGCTACACCCGCAGTCGCAAGGGCCAAGGTGGTCCCGTTGAGATAAGCCGGGAGTAGCCCTCCGTCTTGCTGAATGACTTGAATAAAGATGTCAATCTGGGCCTCGGGTAGAGATGTGTTTGCACGACAGGCTCGAATGTCGACTTTACGATTGACGCGAGTTCGAGCATTCGTCTGAACCAGACAATAATCAGAAAACGAGGAGACTATAATATGACATAGATCATTCACTTGTCTCCTCTAGTACGCTTCCTACGTTCACCTGTGCTAAATATCGCAATGTGCACTTCAACGTTGACGTTGGCGCAATCGTGGATAGTGTGGGATCGCATTTTTGCTTCTCGTAGACCAAGCACGGAAACCAGAACTTCAGTGAGACCATGGCGCATCGTGAGGGACGCGTCAGCTGAGCCTTGCAATGAAAAGTCGATTCCGATCTGAGACCACCGTCGTTCAGGGTCTCTATCCTTGAAGCCTGCGAATGCATACACGTTAGCGTTCGTCTCGGGAATTGTGAACCCTTGCCATCGAAAGAGCCAAGTGAGGGAGTGAGACTGAGATCTGATGCCCATAACCTATAAATAGTAGTAGTATTTTACGGCGCGGCTTACTACTACCTTCTGCCACTAGTACTAGGAGATCGCGGCTCCGACCCACCCGACGTGCACATATCATTATGGACTCTACAAGCAATGATAAAGAAATATACGTCCCTCAATCTCTTCTGGATACCGATCTGTACAAGGTGAGTGTTGGTGCTATTCTTCGCTCGTTGAATTGGCCTTCTTAAGCCCTTGGCACACAGTTCACAATGCAGCAAGCCATCTGGCAACACTTCCCAGAGAAACAAGCACTGTACAGATTCACGCACCGGGATCCTGATGTTTTTTTCCCTCGCAAATGCATCGATGTGTTTCGCGAGTCAGTACAGCGTGTGTCCTTCCCCGACTCCTTTACTTTGGAATTTGCCAAAGTCGATCAGGATTCCGGGATCTGCGCCTGACAACTGAGGAGAAGAGCTGGTTGGCAAACACTTGCCCCTACTTCTCCAAAGACTACCTTGATTATCTTTCGGAATTTCAATTCGATCCCGCGCAAATCTCAATCAATTTCATACCAGTCTCCAATGATGGAGAAGAAGGTAGAGTTGAGATAGAAGCTAGCGGCCCATGGAGAGAGGCTATTCTTTGGGAAGTTCCCCTGATGTCGTGTATAAGCGAGCTTTACTTCCGGGTCGGCACAACCGACTGGAGTTATGAAGGCCAGAAAGGTGAGTATGATCTTCCTTATTCTTGTCGGAAATAATTTCTGTTCCACAGATATCCTGTCAAGTAAGGCCCAGACGCTGCTGCAAGCCGGGTGTACCTTTAGCGAATTCGGGACTCGGAGAAGACGTTCGTTTTACATTCAGGACCTCGTCATCGCAACGCTGAAAGAAGAGGCCAACGCTGACCGATCCCCCGGGAGAGGTGTCTTTTTCGGAACGAGCAATGTCTGTATCATCGTTGATTATTCTTGGATGTTCTTTTCGGACTGATGTTCAACATGAAAGCCCTACTTTGCGAAGAAACATGACATCCATCCAGTAGGAACCATCGCGCAGTACGTCTTCCAACTATCGATTCACTAGCTGTGCTCATCAACCGCATAGTGAGTGGTTCATGGGGGTAGGTTATGTATCATATTGCATGAGCGAAAAGGTCATCCTTCATCCAGGTTGCAGCGCTAAAAGGTTATAAGGATGCAAACATAAACGCCTTGAAGCTTTGGGAGGAGACCTATCCCAACAACTTGTTAGTCGCACTCACCGACACCTTCTCTACAAAAGTATTTTTCCAGGCGCGTCCCCGGATTCTCAGCTTCTTTAGCTACCCCTATCTAAAGAAATAAAACAGGACCTTGCAAAGGATCCGGCACGTGCTGCAAAGTGGACAGGTCTCAGACAAGACTCGGGCAACCCCTTTGAGTTTGCACCAGCAGCCAAGGCAATGTATGAAAGTATTGGGATAGATATCCGGACCAAGGCGATCATCTTTTCCGATTCCCTGACAGTAGACAAGGCGCTTCAATTGAAGAAGCAATGTGACGAAATCGGCTTTGAATGTAAGCGATTCAGAATCTCGGTCGATGATGGGCTGATTGTCATGCCATGACAGGCTCATTTGGAATAGGAACGTCCCTTACGAACGATTTCAAGACAAAGAGCAGCGGGTATACAGAGAAAAGCAGAGCCCTTAACATGGTCATTAAACTTGCCAAGGTTGATGACAAGGATTGCGTCAAGATAAGCGATGATCTGACCAAGGTGCAGTGCACGCGCACTTTATTCGGCGCGCTCTTTAATGTGTTCCCTCAGAACACGGGAGACAAAGCATCCGTGGACTTCGTGAAAAAGTTGTATGGATTAGCCAACTAATTACGCCGTGAATGGAGGTTCTTCACCAAGTAGAGATTACTCAACTTTCAAGGGCAGTGCGAGGTACCTGTGGAGTTGCAGCGGAATTCTGTCTTGTTTTGTTAGTTTGCAATGACCAGTGTACTATAAGTGCTCATCATCGTTACAATCACAACAATACAAAGGCTCAGTTCCTTTTGAACATTAATAGCGTTTGATCCGTTCTCATGGATACATGCAGCATCACACCTTCCTTCCCCATGCATACATGAATCTCATCTCCAATTGTAGACTTTCATCCTTTAGTTCCTCCTCGACCGATCTGCGGAGGGCGATGAACTGGGTATCTCCGAAATCAGGAAGTCTGCAGAACTGGTCCCCGAGAGTGTCTATCAATCGCATCTGAACGATCGCCGTTTTTCGCCCCATCTCTCTGAGTTCTGGGTCTTGGCCGGGGTTGGGAACAGATAGCGGTATCATAGCTAAATGACGAGACTTACCTGTCGGCCACGTTCCTATTGGGAGAAAGAACGCCTTGGAGTCGCCTCTCTCAAAAAGGGGGGAGCCTGAAGTACTTTTACTGGTGCAAATCATATGGTCGATCTCATCCGCGATGGACCACGACTTGGGTTGTTGAGTATTGTCGTTGAGCGTCTTTGATCGAGGCATGTGGGGAAGCATGTTTAGCAAGCGATCAACCTCGATGAGCGCCGGGCTTCGCTTTTGCATTTTCCTTGAGGTGGATTCATCGGGCTCGAAGAAGGCAAGGAATCCTCCTTGGGACAAAGAGTCAGGTTCGATTGCGAACTAGTGCGAGCAAGAAGGCAAACCTGGGCGAAGGATACGATGTATCTCGACCATCAGTTCACTCCTGTCAGGAATCTGTGGAACTGAATAAGATCCATCATTTCGGCGAAACCACGGTGTTTCACGTACACTTGGCACCGTTCGCATCTGGATAAAATCGAAAGACGCGTCTTCGAAGGGTAGGGCCTGTTCTGCGTTAAAGTTGTTTGATCACGAAGCCGAAGACAGGAGGTGCATGACATACTGATATCGTGCTGGATGAAGGTGACGGACAGGTCCTCAATGCTAATAATATAGGACTTGAGATTGCATTCTTGCAGGTCCGCGCTACGATGTGAGATACTCACGATGGCTTGGATATGTCAAGCCCAACAACCTTAGCATTCGGAAATTCATTTGCCATCTTTGCATTGCGTTTCAGCATTGTCGAAAGCCCGAAAGAGTTGATACCGACGTCTAAGACCCAGTGTCCGCTTCCACAGCAAATGTCCAAGACATCGTGAACATCTTCTGACTGACAAGTCAGCACATATGAGAGGAGAAACAGTTGCGGGCGCACCAGTTTCATGGAGTGGGACTAGATAATTCCCGCCTAGAGTATGTAGTAGTGACAGTCAAAACTTAGTACCCAGCAGTGTTACTGACGAGCACGACCGATACCATACCTATCAGGTTCCGCAGGACGCCATTCAACAGCCCCAGACGTTGGTGTTCAGTTTCGTCGTTCCTGTCAGTGGATGTAGATGAGCACTGGCACACAAATGTGCAACCACTGCAGGAATGAAGCAGGAAGCTGTAAGTCAACGTACGGCAAGCTGTAGTTGCTATCTGTGTTATGATATTTGCGCATCTTGGGTCGAATGGGGGATCTCGAAGCTCCAAACTCATGTTAAATGTTCAGTGAATCGTTGCTGCGAATGAATTTTGATGCGAATGCTATTCCGAAGTGACCCTGGTAACTGCAACTCTTGTTCTTGGTTGCATCGCCACTTTGATCATCTTAGCAAATATTTTTGTTACGTAACTCGTTAATGCGACCGGCGTTCGTTCCATCATGCATCAAGCTTGATGGGTGTTCCGGTGTTAGCGAGGCAGCGCCCGCATTTTCCTATACTTAATCCTGCGCTCGGCGTCAACACGTAGTAACCTCATCCTTCAGTCTAATCATCACCCTCATGGCTAACCTGAATATCATACAGTTGACCGCTGCCGCTCTCGGAGTGCTAATTGGTGTGACGTGGTACCGTCGCACAAGGCGTTTTCTCAAGTTTCCGCCGGGTCCTCGCCGACTCCCCATTTTGGGAAACCTTGCAGATCTTCCTCTAAATCAACAATGGCTCACTTATTCGAAGTGGACTGCAAAATATGGTGAGCGCATCGTTGCTTGGCTTGTGCACAAGTATGTCGTGATAATTGGCTACTGAACAGGTGACATTATGGGATTTGTGGTGCTTGGCCAACCCATCGTCGTCATTCACTCGCTGGAAGCGGCGTTTGACCTTCTGGATAAGCGGGGATCTATTTATTCTGACCGCCCTGGTTTCGCACTCATTCAGGAATGGTAATGATGCTAGTAGAATTCGTGAACACACCGCTCACCAATTACAGGGGTGGGTGGGACTGGATGACCACGACGATGCACTCCAACGAACATTGGAAGTTGCAACGCAAGATGTTCGCACAACATATAAACCCAAAATCCGTCAATGCATTCAGAGGTGTATTATATACGCAAGTGGAGAAACTAGCTCAGAGGCTGATGGAGACACCGCACAAGTTCCGAAACCATACGAGAATGTAATCGGGCCCTGTTACCATGTCATAAGGAATGCTGATGGTCTCTCCCTGCAGATTCGTTGGTGCAAATATCATGATGTGGACGTATGGCTTTGAAGGTATAGTAGACACGTATTCTTGATCTCCGTATCTAACATCCGGAATAGTAGTGGACGAAGATGATGAATGGGTCAAATTGGCTAGGGATGCGAATTCCTCGTTAGATGCACTTACAAATGTCGGAGCGCATCCTGTCGACATATTCCCTTGGTGTGGGTCGTAATCTTCTATTGACAACAGCTTGTCATTGACGTAAATATCCAGTGCACCATTTTCCGATGGAGATTTTCGGAAGCACATTCGCAGCTCAAATGCGACACATGCGAAATCTGGCTGAACAGTTAGTGGTCAGGCCATACGATGCGGTGAAGAATGAAGTGGTGAGCATCGACACTGTTCTTCCCGTTTTTAAGTCAACTCACGCTACGTTTAGCTCAGTGGGCGAGCTTCCCAATCCTCGATGGCGCACAAACTGATCGAGACACATGCCTCGGATGGGGTTATTCAATTTGAAGATACCATCCGTCATGCTTTGGCAAGCATTTATGTTGGTTCGTTATGATCTTTCTTTTCTTTTTTTGTAACAGAAATGTGAATTTAAATCGACCATTTGTTTTCTCCCTTACAGCCGGTGCCGACACAGTGAGCGCGACGCCTGATCTAATGATGATTATATAAACTTTTTCGCTCAGATTGTTAGCAGTCTCGAAACTGCGATCTTAGCCCTGATGCTTCATCCAGAAGTTCAGAAGGAAGGGCAGAAAGCTATTGATGGAGCGATTGGAGGTCGACGACTACCGTCTCTAGAAGATCGTCCTAAGCTGCCTTTCATAGACGCGATTATGCTAGAAACAATGAGGTCAGTTCTGCTACATGAAATTTGTTTGCATTTGGTAACCGAACACGACAAGGTGGAATCCTGTCGCACCACTAGGTAAGTAACTGGAATTTGTCCTCCACCTTTCTCATATTGTGTTCAGTTGTCCCCCACCGCCTCACCCGGGCAGATTCTTATCGACAATGGGAGTTTCCAGCAGGGACGACCATTATTGCAAATGCCTGGTACAACCTTCATTGCTTGTCATGGTGCTCGATCTAATATGCTTCGAGGCATATGTTGCGCGATGAGGCAGTGTATGCCAATGCTTCAGAATTTATTCCGGGACGATTCGTCAATGCTGATGGGACACTTCGCAATGACATCCAAGATCCGCGCGGAATTGCCTTCGGATTTGGTCGTAGGTGAGCCATGCTCAGTCCGTCAAAGCATGGATTTATTTAATATTTATTGTTATATCTAGGGCTTGTCCCGGCCGCCTTCTCGCAGAAGACACGCTGTGGATAGCCATTGTCTCAATCATTTACTTGTTTGATCTTGCTATGCCGACGGATGAGAAGGGGAACCCCATCCGTTCTGAAATCAAATATGAATCTGCACTCATTAGGTAAGACTTTGGCTCTGTTGGAGAGTGGGTTTAGTGCTCATGCGTACCCAGCCGCCCGGCCCCGTTCCAATGCGTCTTCACGCCTCGGCCTCATACGGCGGCATTGTTAGGCACTCGATGAAGTAGGATCGATGCTGCCTAGTATCTGCTAGAACGATGCACGCACTCTTTCTTCCGCAATGAATTCGCAGGTATAGGTACTTTGGCGAGCACGAGATTCCCAAGCTATTTCTGCATCCTGGCGTAAAACACATCCCTAAAAAAAGTTTAGTTTGCCACCCAATTCCACAATTCGACCAAGTCACCCTCACTGAGGTTCGGAGAGCTTCACGTGGTGAGAACGACGCTTCATGGTGCTGAACCTCGGTGACGAACGTCACTTGAACGAAGCCAAGTGCTTACTGCTTGTACCGCCGCCGGTTTGTGACTCTAAGACTGTGACCAGCTTGATCAATCCTCCTCAGAGCTGACCCAGGCAACGCCACAGAAGAACGCGAGGTGCCAGAAATGTGTACATACACGGCAACGCGACCTCGACGACTATCTCTGGAGACTCGTCAAAAGAAACAGCAACTGGGAACTCGCCTCCACTGCAAGATCTGTGCTCGCCAACTTTCCTTTACAGTGTCGCCAAACCGAAATGGTAGTAGCCATTTACAGTAAGCATCCGTACTTAGAACGATACGGGGCGCACTCAGCGTTGACGTGCACTGCTTGTCAATTCGGAAATCGAAAGTTTTCCAGACGCTTCGTCGCGGCTCAATACTAATCAAAGACCCTTGTGCACACAACCTGATCTTCAAATCTTTGAACGACGCCAAGGCTCCACCTTTCCGAATTTTCATTCCTTGAAAAGCACTCACTCAATTAGCAGATTCTGGCAACAGCTAGTCCAGCTTGGTGCAAATAGTAAGACTGTTAAAGCCAAAAAAGACGCGTGTAGATTCTGCTTGGCGGCCGCCTCTTGCGCCACCCAGTGGCACGCAGCATCACACTGCCTTGAAGGCTATGCGCGTATCTTTGTTTGGCCCATCAGCGCTGAGACGAGTCGGCTCTGGTAAAGTGAGATTTCTCGCAGGAGTTTGGCTCCTCCTGTCTCTTGTATCTATCACATGCCAGGTTGGTCTTCCTTACGAAAAACACTCTCGAAATATGCTGTGTTTCCACAGTTCGGATCCACTGAAGACTCCACACGTCTGTCAAAATCATCATGTCTTCCTCAGGCTCTCCGCCGTTCAAGGTGCTGCTGGCTCAGCAGGATTGCCTAACTCGTATGCCCTTCCCATAGGTTCGTTATGTTGGCCTTTACACTCTCAAGCGAGTCTCTTTCTGTCGTAATTCACCAGATTGGTAATTCTAAATGGCTTGACAGAGTCTCCTCAATCAGTATGTCTCTCTATGCCATATGCTATTGAGCAGACAACAATGATTCTGACCATGTTCGTGCTTTCAAGTTTGAAATAGCTTTCTACTTGGCCCTTCACAGGTATTTTTCTTCTTACAACATTGACTAACAAGTGTATTGAAATATATGGCCACTGGCAGCAGCTGTATATATTTTTCCTGCTCTTATCTTTGGTACTTGGCACAAAAGTTGACTTATCTATCAAACAGTTGTGAGTGCAGATGGCAAAGTTTTCCCTCTCCACTCAATGGTTGCAACCACTGAACACTTTTGAGGTGGAATATTATCTATCACCCAGGAATGGTCATTTCAACTGCTGTTGACTGTACCATCTTGACCACTGTGACTTTGAAATATATGATGGAAGGTAATGATGTTGACTGAGTGAAGCTTCACAGCACTACTGACGAGTTGTTATCATTATAGTTGAAACCATTCAAATACTGGACATCTCATTCTGCTCATTGCGACTTCCCCCGGGCCGCCCATCTGTGGGCGTGGTAGCTGTTATCTCGCAAATGGTACATGGTGCATTACTATGCACGCTCATCATTCAATTTGTGAGTCAGTCGATTCAGATATACGCGCGACCCAGAGATGGGAACTGATCAAGTACATCTACTTGATGGTAAAGCAAGGCATCATTTGCTTCTTTGGGTATGTTACCATCTCATGCTCTACCTCGTGCTCCCTTTTGTCTGCTTCCATCTCTCCACAATGGCCAGTGCCGATCAAGCTAATGGCCCGTGTCTTTCAATGACAGGAAATTCTTACTTTATCTCCTTGAATTCCTGGATATCATGACGGAGGCAGAGCTGATTATTGTGTCCATCCTGGCACACGTGCCCATGTTCTGTTTGACTCCTCGATTCATTATCAGTATACGGGAGTTGTACGTGCACGATGTTTGAGGAAGACGCGGGGAAGGGATCAATATCGGCTTTGGCTTGTTGACACTATCTGGTCGTGGTGCTCCAGGAACGGTGATGGTGTTTGAGGACATTGAGCAGAACGAGAGGGCGGAGGACGTGCAGAAGATAGCGAGGGAGGATCAGACAAACCAATGAGATGATCATCTGCATTCCCTCAATGTGTGCCGCAGAGGAGTCGTCACGGTCGGTCATTATGCATTATGGGCCGACAGGACGAGCTTGAAAACCCAGAGGATAAAGCGTCGCCGTAATAGACCATGTGGTATTCGCGTTGGGTCCGAGGTATGCCGGGCCAATAGATAGGGATATCTATTCATGATCAACAGTTTAAAGTGATGCGACGACCTAGGAGGTACTACATACCGTTCCATTTCGTGAGGCTACTGATCTAACAGGGCCAAGTAGGTAGGTAAGCACGTCGAGGGGCTTTCTCGGAGTCGTGGTTGCTCAGGGTCGCATACCGTGACGCTGTAGCAGCACGAGGACCATGGTTCCACACCCGTCTCGTTCACGTTGCGACGCTCTAGTCTCGAAACCCGACGTTTCGTTTTAGGAAGCGCATGGGCTGACACCCGATGCAAATGCATCGTTTTACTAATCGGAAGATCCCGAGGTTACTGAGGGCAACACCTTGGCAACACCAAAACCGATGGTGACGAGGCTCGACGATCCTCGCAACAGTAGTCACCACGCCGCACTGTCACCCCAAAGGAGGACGATGTGATCGATGGATCAATGTTTTTCCCGGGCCGCAGTGACCCGGTCGACGGTGAAAGAAGTTGAACGTGAGAGCGGCGTTTCCCTCTCTCCCATTTTTGACCGCGTGGCGATGGCAGCAACCCATCTGATCAGGGATCGCATCGCGCCCGTAGGCTCGCACGCTGTAGATTTCAGT
>JBBPOM010000085.1:0-53737 GCA_038091455.1 Leccinum uliginosum
TATAAGGGAGATTGTTCGTCTTGCCCCGGATCCTTTTCCCCGCCTCCCTTGTCTTTTCCCCCGCATTTATCTTTTTTATCCCTCTCTCTTGTGTGGCCATTATGTTGCATCGTTCACGGACTCATCGTTACATTACCAATGGTATTAACAGCACGTGTAATATTTAGTGCACTCTCCAGCTGTTTTGGACCCTTTGCTTTCCTCTTTCCTTCTTTTTTTTGGAGTGTGTCAAACGTACAATACCAGCCACGAAATATTTATACATGCATGATCTCCATCTACGTGTGCGAACCAAACGCAAGGGAACGACGACATGCGTACGGAATAGAGAATGTTCAAACTGTCCGGTGAATGACTACATTTAGGTCACAACAAGCATGCATCCTGCCTCACACGAGGACGCCATCCTCTTCCTCGTCATACCCACCTACGCCGTGCGTGTCCCCCCCGACCCAAAACACGCGCCAGTCCTCGACCGACTTTCTGAGCCACCCATACACCCCCGCCTCCGCCCTGAGCCGGGCGACGACCTCGTCCGTATGCACGCTCTCGAACGAGCCGCCCGACGCCGCCGAGTCTGCTCGCTCCAGCACAGGAGCAGTCACCGTCTCACTGAGGCGATGCCAGTGTCCGCCGTGCGCCAGAAAACCGGTCTCGCCGATGAACGACTGTCCACGGCACGGATCCACCAGCGTCACGCCCGACGTCGTGCCAGTGGTATTCGCGCCACTCCCTCCTGTGCCCACTGCTCCGCCGACGACGCCGCCCAGGCCCACCGCGCTGCTGGCCTTGCCCTTGCCTTTGGCACAGGCATTGTTGACGTTGGTAGCAGCAGCGGCATAGTTGAGCGCAAGCGCCGCGACGGGGACTTCCTGCGCCTCAATGCCGTCCTCCCCGAACGCGATAAACTGTACAAACGGCGGCGTCTCGGACGATCGGCTCCGCGGAACGCACACTCGCACGCTCACGCTGGACGGGGCGACAGACCACACGAGGACGTGGATCGGCTGGGCGGACTGTACGACCGCGGGGAGCGGTGCAGGCACGATGTGCGTGTTCTTTCCCCTCGTGAGCACGTAAACCGACTTTTCGGGCGAGATATCGCCGCCGGAGAGCTGCGCCGCGGGAAGATCGACGACGGACGGGAGGATCCAGGTGCCTTTGCCTTCCTTGAAGGCCATAAAATCAATCGAAGCGCGCGAACGCCTGGATCCAAGGGTGCTGCCCACGTTCAGAGAATCTTTTCCGGCGGCCATGAAGCTGCTGCTGCTGCTCAAGAGACCGTTGGTGCTTCCGGCGTCGTACATTTCGACCTCCGTCACCGCCGCATCTGCGATCCGTATGATGGTCGCCTTCTTCTCGAACACGACGAACATGGCCATTTGTGCGCCGTACGTGAGATGGGGGAGCGGAACCACGAAAGCGTGTTTGCCGTGGGACGAGAAGTGGGAATCAGAGGATGAGCCACGGGCGTGACCCGACTGTCTTGGTGATGCGTTTTCAGCAGAAGACCGGGTGGAGTCCTGAACCGATTGGTATATGAACGCAAGGGCGCGGGGTGGGGCCGGAACATAGAATTCCTGCCCATGAACGATACGTAAGGAATTAAAGAAACCGTATGAGTTTAATGAGCAACCCACCTTGATGAAATGAAACGCTCTTTCTCCCTTTGGGGTCTCATACAAGAATATATTATATCTTGTGGCTACCGCGAGGAGTGCTCGTCGTCCATGCCTGCCTCCGCCAGGTCCAGTTCCACCTCCGTGCCATAAGGAGTACGAAATGACGCTCGAACTTGCTAGTCGAGAACCAGCACTGGCGAGCGGCACGAAGTCAGTGGCCCAACGCAATGGAAGATCGTCCACGATATCCCATGATGCGTCAGCCGAGGCGGTGTTGGTCTGCCGCTTAGCATTCGGAACAGCAAGGTAGGACTCGTATGACGTGGCGGGTTGCTGTGAACGGGTTGGAGAATCGATGAGGTGTTTCAACCCACGTGTAATACTGCTTGCCGGACGGTGTTTTCTAACAGGTGTTTGCTGGATGTTCCAGTCGGAAGCCCTGCGGAGATCCACAGGATGAGTGCCCTATGTGAAGCGGGTGAAAACACGGCAAATAGGAAGAATGGTGATGTACAAACTTTCTGGGCAATTGTCCATTTAGCAAGGCTCATGAGACTAGTCAGATTATACATCCTCAGGGTTCGCAATGATTCTTGATGCCCGTTTGAAGCGGACAGTGGTGCATCGGGTTCCGGTCCAACGAGAGCTAGAACAACACCTTGAGGGGTTCCTTCTCCGATGTCTTCGTACTCCAAGATCGACATTTGATACACGCTAAAAAATGACACAGCAAGGAAATTTGAGTACGAACATGCACTGGTATTAGCCGAAGACCACGTACGCTTCTCCCGTCCACACTACACGTGCCTGCGCGTCTCCAGGGCCTTTCTGAATGACTCCAACGTCACCATCACTTGCCCACTCCATGGGATACATATCCAGGACTGAAAGTCCGCTGTCCGTACCGACGAGCAGCATACGGTCGTGATTGATGGGAAGAATACATCGAATAGACGACATTGTATGTGGCAGAAATCGCGAGCCAAATTGATGAAGTTGTAGATGGGTAGGCAGCAAAGCCTCGCAAGCAGTTCCTTGTACATCTTGCTGATCCGTGGACGAGGCAGATACTGCAGATTCGGGGTGAGAGGCTCCTTGACCGAGCTCCGAAGATGCCGGGAGATCAGGAAGATCACGAGCTATGGTAACACGCAGCGGGGCGGGCGCAATACGACCCTGGTCAGAATGAGACCCACAAGGTGCCGCGAGGGTATCCGGTTCATCCGTTTGGGTATTCTTGACATCCCTGTCCTTTCAGACGAGATCAGAGAAGAATATAGATGCTTTACTTACAAGTGGCCGTTCCTGATCGTTCTCCCAGCCCCGAGCACGCCGACGTGCTAGTTCTTCTGGTCCAGTGTCAGCGTAGCGCTCGGCTGCCCTAGACACATCACGACGCAGGGTCAACGGCATTTTGTATGATCAAGAACACATCACACCTCTTCTCGATCCATCCTCTCCACCGACCAAACCTGCGTGCACATTCAGATCTACCTGCTTGAAGCTGGGCGCTATTAAACGCACCGGGAATTCGTGCTCTGTTGTGCAGCGAGATCGTCGTAAGTGGGTAAGTCGCCATCGCCTTCTTGGTCTTGCTCGGCGCCTTGTATGTACGCTTCAAACGTTTCCAAAGAGTTAATAGACATGATACTAGCTAGAAAGTTTGGAAGGGTCAGTACAGTCGTCACCAAGTCCGACTACACGCGACACCCCTGATTTGGGGCACGTGATATTAGCAAAGTTAAACTCTAACTTCAAGCTTTCAAGCTTCTTCGTCCAAACCAACAAACATGCGCACTACACACGCCAAAGAAAAATCGCTTCGGGAAAGCAACGCGCAGGATTCTTGCGCTGTCAGTCGATGATTGGTTGCTTGCTCCGTACCAGGGCGGTCCGACAGCGTGAGTTGCCCTTATCTTCATCACATCCTCCTAGATTCGCGTTATCTATTGTCCGATTACCCCGCACAGGATGTCTCTATTCAATGCACAGGATCGGTGGAGTCTATTCGTGCCAATCACCACGTGTGAGTCTCTCACGGACGATAGACAATACATTTTGTATTAATGTTCACTTCATTGAATAGATGTTGATAGATTCGGATATTGACCCTCCATATCCCCCCTCGTCTACCTGATTAACGCCATCACACTAATTAGCCACTTGCACCCCACTCAGTAGTTCCGTACCCCAACAGATCAGAGTAGCCGCCACGACGCGTGAAAACGCGTCGTTTGCGCGAGGCCGATATTAAAACGAAAATGGATTCTTTTGCAAATACGACCACGTCCGTAGGTCGATCTTTGGTATGCACCCGTCAAACTTTCTTGTCGTTATCTCCCCACCAGGAGGTCCGGAGGATTTTTGTCCCCGTCCCACCCTCGAAGCTGTGCTACATTCAATGTTCTAAATTATTTAAAGGGCCAGTAAGCAGAATATTTTACTCAAGTATTGAGCTTGCCCTGCCTCCCCACTCCAACACCGTTCAAGTTGTTCTCCAATGATGCAAGAAAGATTGTATGCAACTTCTGCATTGATACATGATTCATTTTTTCTGATCCATGTCCCAAAAGGTACTTCCACCATCCCGCTCGCCAAGAGAGCACCCCTCTGCATTACACCGAGAGTGCGCTGAATGACTTTCCCTCATTCGTTGACTTGGATATAGAACCAATATCCGTTGGGTACGCTACACATTTTTTTCCCTTCATGTTCCTGAAGACTTTCATAGTGCCAGTGTTTCCACCCAGTCCCGCACACGGTGCTATCCGTTGACGCCTACCTTTTTTTCAAGCACCGCACTGTCAGT
Source organism: Leccinum uliginosum (assembly GCA_038091455.1). NCBI lineage: Eukaryota > Fungi > Basidiomycota > Agaricomycetes > Boletales > Boletaceae > Leccinum > Leccinum uliginosum. The sequence goes on from JBBPOM010000085.1 coordinate 4,432, forward strand.
CCTATATATTGCTTAGGATTTTCGTTTCATCCAACCATTTTCTACTTGTCAGAACTTTCGATCGTGCACCAAATGCAGCGGTGCAGGGCGCGCTCTCGATACCTCTTACAGACCATGACTACGCCGTTGATGCGTATCCGAGACCCTGGCAGTGGTATGCGCCACAGACGGCTTTGGAAGAGAGAAATGCGGCCGTCATGCAATTCGATAGAGGTCAAGCCCCGTCCGAGACAAGAGATCTGTCTCTTTTAGAACAGCGACCGACACAGCCAACCCACGGCCATGCTGTGGAAGCGCCGACACAGCCCACTTTGCATCCAACGTTCCCTTGGTTATCCGTACAACCCGCGGGCTCTAGTGCCAGTCCGATAAGCCAGATAAGTCGGGCGCAAGCCCATCATCAAGGTCAAGCCCAAGCCCATGCAACCATCACAGGCTTGGATTTGACGAGCTACCAAATGACAGATCCTGTGCCGGAACAGGCGCCTCCGCGGATCATCTTTAACGCTCGTCGTCGACATCGTCGCGGTCCGCACACCCGTCTAGAACGTGTAGTTTGCGTCCAGTGCAAGAAATTGATGTGTCGACAGTCACTCAGGAGGCATATCAGGGAAGTGCATGACAATATCAAACGATCTCATTCAAAGTCTACGATTGCCGCCGCCGGATTATTGTAGCCACAGACCAAAGACGGCCTCCTGCGGAGGACGTGCGCACAGCCCACTTATTTTCTATGTGCTTGTGTATGTTCCGGACAAGCTCGTCTGTCACGCGTAGTTGAGTGGATCCACGTACGGAAACGTGTATCATGCATATAATATAGTGTATGGGTAGTTGATGGGCAACTAATTAAATAGTGTTCTGCCGGTTTACCCCTAAAAGCAAGTGGGCCCTTCATGTTTCGGGCGGAAGTTCTTAGTGGCGAAACGTGATCGGCGGTGGAAACGTTGAGGGATTGGCTGCAGATACGTTGATGGATACATACACACATATACACACACATACAGAAGCAGAGTCAGATTGAATCGGATAGAGCGATCTCTGGAGCTTTTCCTCTTTTCAAGAGAATGCGAGCCCAGTCCAGGTGGCCACCGCGCCAAAGACTACGCCACCTGCGACCGCTGTTAATTTCCCACCCTTGCTCTCGACCCTCGTGCCCCTCTTCTTTTCTTCCTCGAGGAACTTGTCAGTCAAAAGATCTATCGCCTCGTCTTCCGTGCCAAGCACGACCCATTTGTAATTACTACCGTCGTCCTTGCCCCTACTGGGAAGGACGCGGACATGGAATCCAAGTCTCTCTGCGTCACTCCGCACGCTGTCGAGATCTGCGAGCGGGAGGGAGAGCAACGTGGCAGGCGCGGTGCTGCAGGAATGGCTGAGCTGCTGCAAGAACAATGAGCGTTGCTCGAGACTCATCGAGCGCTCGAGTGCTCGGGTTCTGTTGCCAGTGGCGTTGACGTTGACGTTGGGAAGAAGATAGACCGTCTGGTTCATGTCGAGAGCCGAGCCGCCGATGCCATGGTCGGTGGCGGGCTCCGTAATTGAGAGACTCGCCGTGGGAGTAGTGAGCGTGCAGGGCATGCGACGGGAAAGGATCGAGGACGGCGAATCGTTGAAAGTCGGCTCCTCCTTTGTCTGCACGGGCTCTTCCATCGAGCGGTCGTCCAACGAATCAGAGTCATCAAGTGTCTTCTGCCACGTTAGCACATGTGCGAGCTTGTCCTGCGGGGACAGCGTGTCGCTGACTGCGCCGGGCTGCAGGAGCTGTTCGACCAATTGCGAGTCGGTCGTACTGAGGGACGCAAGCGTCTGCTCCGGAACAAGGGCAAACCGCACTGAGAGCTTGCGGCGCCGCTTCTTCTGGCCAGAGAGTGGCGTAGTGCTCGCGCTCGCGCTCTCCTTGTCCTCGGTCGGACTGACTATCTGGAGAGATGAGAGCTCTGATAGGAATGCATCGTCTGACACTTCAGACGGAGCCCGCGCGGATCTGGAAGCAGGTTTACGGGTGGGTGTGGACGTGGATGAAAGAATCGGATCGGACGACGACGCGTCGACAAAAGGACAGCCGGAGCGGGGGTGTCCTGCGCGGGGGCGGTGGCACTTTGTGCAATGTGGAGTGCGACGCGTAGGGGTCAGTTGAGTGTCTGTAGTACCAGCAGTTGCACGTGGTGTAGCGGGAGTTGAGGGCGCGGATGAGCGTGTCAGTGGTGCCATGAAGCGGAACAGAAGAAAGAGCGCGTGTGCACGTTTCGGGAAATGAAACGATCCGTTGACACGACCTCCCAGAAAGGGGTTGAAAGATGAAATGACTTGCACTGCAATTCGTCGCCATGTCTGTTATCTAGCCGTTAGAAGGGACCGTGTGGGGTCCTTCGGCACGACATGGAGAGATGGAACATGTATGACGACATTCAAGCATTTCTGCAGTGTTTTCCCCGGACCATGCAGATCTGAGATAGGAGTTGAGATTGATTCGCAACTGGAGTGGTGGTCGGGGGAACGACTCGGACAAGTTAGACAGAGACAGATGCGGCGGCGTATTGAATCTGAGACGACCGTATCAGACCGTGTTGACTCTTCGATCTCGATATTCTCGATGAACGGCATCATTTAATGATTGATCGACAGTTCAAATTCGCGCGTCTGTTCGAGCCTCAATTCCCCACCCCGCCGTCTGGACCTGGTAGCCGCGGCATCCACGATCGTTCGACGTTCGACATCTACTGGATAGCAATCGCAACCGGTCCATCTGCCATCAGCACCCTTACAGACTTGTCCGCACTGACCTTTCCGACTTGTCCCTTTGTCGTCAAGTTGGTACACATGCACTGCCCGACTGCCTTGGCTTGTCCAGCTGCGAACGTTTGCCCGATAATAATCATCGTCGTACATTGACGAAACAGCACCACTCCCTCTGTCTGTCAGATCAAACGCCCGCACTACCGGTTGGTCCCTTTAACTGAGACGAATAACGCACAGGCACACGACGACCTAGTCCCTCCCTCTGCCCTCCCGATTGGCTGCCATGCGACGTGATTCGTCGTACCTGTGCGATAGCCCGGAGCGTCCTGACTCTCGTTCTGGACTCTGACTCCTCTTACGAACGTCAGAGCGCTCCCGATCTCGCCAATCCTCGGAATCCCTATCGGCACCGTCTCGATAGTGGTCGCTTGCTCTCCCGCGCGGCATCTCCGGCATTCCAAGGTTCTTCAGTAAACTTTCCACCCCCTTCATACCATCTGATTTCGTCCGTTCCTTTCGCATTTTCCTCTCTCGCTTTCGCTCCTTTCTCGCGCGACGCTCTTCTGGCGTTTCGTCCTTGTGTTTGTCCTTTTTTGATTTTTTCGAATTTTTGAGTGCCTTCATCTCCTTGCGCTGGGCCAACAGGTACTCCCTCATCGGATCCTCTGGGTCTATCGAGTACGCAGACGATGCGTCCGAGTCAGAAGGCGGCGCTTCTCCTAGAGGTCGCTGATGTGAGTAGACGATCATCCACAGCAAGGCGACGTACCTATAACCATTTCGGGCTTTGCATTCAAGCTTTGTTCCTCGGTTTCTACCCATTCGCCGTCTTCCCCCTTTACCTTGGGTTGCTTGTAGTTCTTCACGTGGTCCACACGCAAGGTTCTATCGAGAACCATGGCACCATTGAGATTGTCAACGGCCAAGACGGTAGATCTTTGATCTTCATACATGAGGAAACCGAACCCTTTCGTTTTCCCCGTTTGCTTGTCCCGAGGTAAATTTACGTCCATGACTTCCCCGTATCTGTCCAAGTTGGAACTACGTGCAATGGACAAGAGCCTTTCGACTCACTGGGAAAAGATAGAGATGACATCACCTTCCGTGAGGTCGAGGTGAAGACCACCGACGAAGATGTAGGCAGAGTCTGACGGAACAAGTTTAGAATCTCGACACCGCAACATTTGTATCAGTATGGCACCTCACCCTTGTATTCGTCGTGCCACGAAGCAGTCGCGCCCAGTTCAAGCTCGCGCTCATTTATCTTGTTTATTTCTCGCACGACGCTGTGGTCCAGTGATCAGTCGATAGGTCGCTTACAGGCAGTCGAACGTACTTCATGATGTCAGTGCAGGCCCAAGTGCTCTTTTCTCACGCCCAGCGCGATCTATTTTCTCGATAATCCCTTCGTCGTTGTCTAACACGATGGCTTCGTTTGCTCTACCACCGATCAACGACAATCCAGACGGCGGATGGGGACCCTCCCCATCAAACATCCCCGAACAGTTCAAGTTCAAGGACATCCCGTACGCACCGTACTCCAAGTCTGACAAACTCGGCCGGTTCGCAGACTGGAACGACACCACGGGGGAAAATCGCCAAGCCGCTGTCGGCCTTCCAAACACCCGCGACGTCCGCGGTGCAGCAGGGAGATCGAAGAGGGAAGGCGTCCAGGCCTTTGGCAGCGGTACCGCGAGCGCGTTTGCGTACTTCCACGTCGAGGACGAGTCCAGCTTTTCCTTGGTCGATAACAAGGCCGCACCTCCCCGTCGCGGCGGGTTTACGAGGGGAAGGGCGTCTGGACGTGGCAACAACTCTTTCAATGCACGGGGCGCTCAGAGAGGTGGTCGTGGTGGCTTCAACTCGCGCGGTTCGGCCCAGCGTGGCGGACGGAGAGGCTGGAGAGATTGGGAGAAAGTGCGTTTCTTTCTCTACATCGATCGTGCAATCCATCGCTCATGTGAGCGGATTATTTCTTAGACGAACCGCGCACGGGAGTCTTCCGTCGCCATTTCACCCCAATGGTCCATGCTGGAAGAGATCGAGTTCCATCGGCTGGCCAAGCTCAAGTTGGAAGTGGACGATGCAGAAAACATGTCAGTGAACTCATACCCAGTACCCTTACCGATCTTTAAATCTCTTCGTTCGAAAGCGACACCTACGGACGCGTATTCGCTTACGACAAAACCTATGACCGCGTCACGACCAAGACCGAGCGACCACTGCAGCTCGTGGATCGCATAAAATACAATACCACAACGTCCGACGATCCGGTCATCCAACAGGCATGCAATCGATTTGATCCTTTGCTCGACATTCTCCTGACCCCCCGATTTCGCAGCTCGTAACAAAAAATACGGCGACGGTCTACGCGACCGATGTCATACTTTCCGTACTCATGTGTGCCCCCCGGTCGGTGTATCCTTGGGACATCGTCATCCTTCGCGAGGGCAACAACCTCTTCTTTGACAAGCGCGACGGCGGACCGTTCGACACCGTCACCGTCAATGAAAACGCGTCTGACCCTCCTCAAGACCCCACCCCACCTAACCCGAACAACCCGATTGATAAAAGCACCCCCGCCGCCACCTTCGACTCCGCGCCGTCGATCAACTCAGCCACGTCCCTCTCGCTCGAGGCGACGTACATCAACCAAAACTTTGGGTTCCAGTCCGTACAGGAAAATGTGACGGCGAGCTTTGCGCACCCGAACCCATTTTACGGCCCAGAGGAGACGGACCCTCTCGCTTCGTGCGGGTACCGCTACCGGCTCTTTGACCTCGGCGTGACAGAGGATGAGGACCTCAAGATATGCGTGCGCACCGAGGTCGACGCGTTCGTGGCCGGCGCGAGCCCCGAGGGCCCAGCAGACGGACATGGACTCGTGACAATCCGAGCGCTGAACGAATTCGACCCACGTGCGCAGGGCGCCGGAGGAGCGCAGGACTGGCGTTCGAAATTGGACTCGCAGCGAGGCGCTGTCGTCGCGACGGAGATGAAGAATAACAGCTGCAAACTGGCAAAATGGACAGTTCAGAGCATCTTGGCAGGCGCCGATCTGATGAAAATAGGGTTAGTGTCAATCTTTTTCGTTCATGATAGATCCAATCGTTCATGAGAGTGCACCCACGCACCCACGTGCGATGTTCGCTCTCCACCTGACTGAATGATCAAACTGATTTTCCAGATACATCTCGCGCGTCAATCCCAAGGACAATACTCGACATGTCATCCTGAGCACTGCTTCGATGCGTCCAACAGACTTTGCGAGTCAGCTCAACGTTTCCGTTGCCAACGGGTGGGGCATCGTCAGGACAATCACAGACCTGTGCATGAAGATGCCGGAGGGCAAATACGTGTTGGTCAAGGATCCAAACAAGGTAATCGTGGATTACTTGGCGAGCATTATTGTATGTAGGGCTGATACTGAACATCTGTTACTAGTCCGTGATCCGACTATATTCTGTCCCGATGACAGCCTTTGTAACCGAAGACGAAGAAGGCGAAACGTTCGAGGGAGAAGATCCTGAATTGGCAGCTTAGTGGTTGGATGTTTCCCGGATCTCCAAAGTGTCTAGCTTTTTTTCCATTGTGTAGGCGACTGATGCGCAAAAATAAATCTCCGAGATTTTGTCACCGCACATGCAAAAGAATCTCAACAGCGACCTCGATGTTTGGACTAAGTCATGATAATAGAGACATGTCAGCTTGGAAAGTTTCAGTTGGAATGATTTCGTGTACATACGTTCGCTGGAGGGCCCGAGTTATTACATCTCTTGATATATCGGGGAACATTGCAGCGAGTTGCAAAATCTCGGTCTGGCTTGGCGTCCGTACTCTCGCTGGTTCGTCAGTTATGCCTGTCAGCTCGTTTACCCACTCCCGTACAACGCTGCCCGGCTCCCCCTGAGCCGGAGCCGGAGCACCACCCGTCTGCGTCGGCACCGCGGATGATCGAGCGGTCGTGACAATTTCTTCATTGTCTAATTCATCAGTCGGCTCCAGGCGATCGGGCCGCGCACGATTAAGGCGACGTGGTGGACGTGTAGACCCGACAAGGGGCAGCAGGAAACGCGTGGAGAATCGTATGACGGCGGGTGAAACACGCCACGTCTTGATGTTGACAAGCTCCGAGCGATATATAACGCCAACCAACAGCCCGACGCACGCAGACACGAGCGATCCCGGAACATGACCCAACGCGAGCTGCTCGCGTGTCAAATTCAAATTTTAGAAACCATGCGATGCGATAAGGATGGACGCTCACTTGGGATGCAAGGATGTACGTAAACGACTTGTTGCTCAGCGGGATGCCAAATATTCGAAAGTGGTAAGCTGGAGGAACCAATCTGTGCCATTGATACAGTATGCTAAACACCATCGCCGTTGGCCCAGAGGGAATATGGTTGATCCCTAAGCGGTGGAAAAGAATGAGAGACGAGAATTCGAGTATGGTCGACATCAGCGTTGAAACAATGGCAAAGGACTGGTGAACCATGTGCATGATCAGTCTCAAAATTTCCAAATTCGCTGTGACACGCACCGCAAACTTGACACTTCCGAAATGACGCTCTATATTAATACCGACTCCATACAAGAGCATCTGGGCGAGTAGCAAATCACTTGAACTCGAGAACGCGAGATGGTGGGTGGCGAGGCGCCAATACTATACATAGAGCATAGAGAGGACACTGATTCAGGCTCAGCCGCCCTTCAGAACGGGGAGGAAATGGTGTCATTACCTGATGATGACGCGAGATATGCGGCACGAGCTACGGACGGTCAGAAAAAAAAAGACTAGTGAACAGAGAATCTCGGACCTGTAGATGGAGATAGTGCTTGACGTCGAAAATTCCACAGATGATGGACGTCACAGCGCAACCCATCATGAGCCCTGAAACGCACGATATCCCTTTGAGCCGCACAAACTTGGCAAGTGGACAGAAGGGCTGTACCTTTGGTGACTGAAGCATGCTCGAACGACATGATGCTTGGCGGCGAGTGGTTGGGTATCTCAGCTCAGCAAAAGACAGCGACGCAGAGCAACTGAAGGTGAGATGCAAGATTCAACTAAATGCTGCTCGAACGTTCAAAAAGTTGTGTAACCTTCGTTCGGCTGCAGGCAACCTCGAAGTAGGAAGTCACGCCAAAAGCACAAGGCGTACCAATGTGTGGCTGTGATGCTGAATCTTCTCACGGATATAGCCTCGGGCTACTCGGCCATGCCAGTGGTGCTCGTCAAACGCGATGGCGAATGCACGGCAGATTCGGAGCGACACAGTAGGTGCACAGACATGCTAAACGCCCACTATTCATAGAGATTCAGTGGTCTCCCCTTCACCTGGTGAAACAAGTTGTGGAACTCGAGATCTGGTGCGGGTTGCACCCGTTTCCAACTTGAACCAATCGTCCCACCTTATAAACATTCTCACCACTCCAGCAATCGCAGATTCGAGTTGATGCAAGTATTACCGATCTCTGTGTTTCTCGCTTCCGAGGAAGGCATAAACCCATAAAGATCTTACCACTACAATAACTCCACTCTCTACATCATCTTCACGGACCGGGATGCTTGACTCGGACCGGTACTCATGTCAACACTCTCGAAAGTACTTGCTGATCGCGCAATTCAATTGTGAGTGTCTTCTCTTCCCTCTCTTTCTCTACATTTGCGGTGGTGATGACAGTTTATATGAAATGAAAACACTCGTCTCTGACTTGTGTCGTTTGAATTTTTTTTCTCTACAACGATAGCTGAGCCGTATGACTTCTGCGAGTATTTTTTCGGGTTTACTGATAGCGTTCATCTTTTATCCTGACAAGTGGCCAGCACTAGGACTGAGAAACCCACCAGGGGTGGTTCGTGGTATTGCGCCGTCCTCTTGCTGCCATTCGCACGAACGTCGCATCCCTCGAAGCCCATTGGACCCCAAACTCTCCAACGGTCACTTTCCACCTGTCAAATATGCAAACAAGGTTGAGTTGCGTAGATCCAATGATGGTGTTTGGCTCTGGAACGAGATTAACAGAACTGAAAATGCATGCATGCGCCCACTGGCACCGCGATACTGTTTATTTCCCACAACACCTGTCCGTTTGGCCAAGCCATAATATCATGTGCCGCTTCCCCACGCCCGGAATGCTTCTACACACTCCTATCAGGCCGCGAATTTCGATCGTTCGAGTTTCCATTCGGGGTAAGCCCAGCCAACGCAGTTTCAGCGCTGGCGCGAGTCGCGCGACCATGCTACAGGATAGCTATCTCTAGTTTGAGGGTTGATATGACTACCGACGCGTCCCCCCGTTCTACACAACAAGCTTACATTCCGAGTCGCTCCGCTTCCGGGCGTAAGTAGGCTTTTTTCGGGAAAAGGTATAAGCAATCTGACGGCGCTAACGTGCGCCCTCTGAATCGTTATGGAAAAGAGAGCGCACAGCCATGGATTTTAGGCGTGTAGACGTCTCGGCCTGTTTGTGTGACAAGCACCACATGGAACATGGACCATATGTCGAAGGTAGGAGACGCCAATCACGCGAGTCTGCCATTTGCTTTTCTTCTTCATGGCGGACATCATTCATTCCTGCGTATGCATGGCGTGCCCAATCGATCATGTCAGCGCGACTAATTTGGGACTATAGCTCCCCGACTCTTGAACAAAACATGAATATGAAACAATGTACTCTAGATCGATGCAGGGAACCGATCGCCCCAATGTCACATCTCCCTTGTAACTCAGGAGCCTGACAGTCTTTTACCTGCCCTGGTGATGGCAGCCTGAGTACAGTAGTCCGGTGCCAGCAGCGACTGACATCCCCTCCACTTGGATGCATAGCTGAGCTGACCTTGCTTCGAATCTCCCACTGCGATAACTGCACCCATGGGGATGCTGCATACGAAAAATAAAAATAAAAATAAGGTACTGTCGTCAAGCAACATACACCCACGTTGCTCTACAGATGCTGACGAACATATTCGTTCAAAGGATTCGCGCCATGTACTGCCTTGCTTTTAATTATGTTTCCTGCATCGAGCGCCAGTGGCCGCAGCGATCAAGATTTTTTTCTTATTCATTCATTCGTCAGAACGTGTCTGCATTGATATGGCTGAGTTTCACACATTCGGACGAATGAGAAGATAATGCGATATGAAGCGTACTGCCCCTCTAGCAAACGCCCGCCTACGTGTCGATGCGTAGGTACTAGTACTATAGTAGCCCCCATTCCAGCTTCCTGACAAATCCCGCGGTTTGCCAAGGTTTCGCCAAGATCCCGCCACCACCGAAGTTCTCGGCGGCCTCCATATCATCTTCATTGTGGACTCGAGATGCATCGCATCCAGCACACCCCTTTGAGTTTTTACCCTGAGATGGCTCCGTGTTCATAGTACGCCCTGGCTCTGGAACGGGGAACGTGACGTCCATATTTGACTAGTACGGCACCTCGGCGTATCGGTCGCACTCAGGTGGCCTCTCGGATCCTTTGACGATAAGTAGTGGAACCTTTGCAGTGCACGAAGATGCGACGGGTACTTGAAATGTTCAAATGTATTGCTGGGTTGCAGGGCGGTACCCCTCCACATAAATGCACCGAGCATCCAAGTTGGTCACACCCAGAGGCATAGGCATAGAAAAAAAATCCGGCCAATGGCACTGCACCGAGCTTTGAGTGGAGGAAGAAGCCCATCAGGGGTACCCAGTATAGCTAGTTCTGACGTCTCCGCAGCCTCGCTACGGCCAATCAGAGAACCCTCGCGGCCGCGGCGGCACCAGAACTTCGTTGATCGCTGATAGATCGCACAGGCCAGCATCCCGGGATCCTGTAGTAAGTAATGAGGCCTGAGGGGCCAGCTGTCCAGCAATATTCATCAAGGGGTTCATATTGCGCAGTACGTGGTCAGTGAGGGGCGATACATAGTCAAAGGATGTACGGCCTCCGCATTCAATTCTGGGAGTTTATTACTCGTGTGACGCAGTACCGTCGGTGTCTCAACAGATAGTGCGGACGTTTTTACGATTCTATAGGCTACTCCGCGGAATATCAATAGGCACGTCCGTGCGATACGAGGATAACACTCCCCACGACTTTGGGGTGAACGCCGTGCGAGCGAGGAAGTAGGAGACGGACGGCTGTGCCTAGACCGTTCGCGTCAACGACCATCGCTGAGGTGCTGGTCAGCAATAGAGTTTGCACCGAAGCCCGACGGTCCGTGTTCGAAGACGAGCTTCTTGCATGGAAAGGTACTGATTGATGCGGGAATATTCGCAAGGGGCGGGGCTTGTGAGTACGGTGAATATGAATATGATGGATAAGCTGGGGCGGAATCAGTGCGGAGGTCCCCAAAGGCAATACGGTTGCAGTGCATCATCAACGAAATGCAGCATCTTTTCATCATAAAAGATGCTAAGATGTTGGGGTCCTGGAAGCCAGGACGATGGTGAGATACAGCCCTCGTGAACGCACGAGGTCGAAGCCGCATCGGAGAAACGGGGCTGGTCAATTGTGGTGAAAGAGAAAGACTGCCATGCTCACACTGTGACCCATTCACGTTACTGCGGACAACAATATTGAACGGACGATTGTGGCGACCATTTTGATATTCCAGGAAATGATCTTGAAAGCGTTGCCCACTTCCAGGGTCGACTAGAGCTTACTCCACAATTGGTAACAACTTCCGTTCCAGCCATATGGCTTCAGCTGGCGGAATCGACTGGCCTGCCTTTTTGGTGCCAGAAATTGACAAGTGCATATGTATCACAGGAATGCTATAATTAACCGCACGTTGGCCGACAGGCACGAACGAGTTGGGGGGTGAACGGAGAAAAGACTGACTTGTTTGCCCTGCCAATGCTGGCATAGATGAACTTATTGCATAAAAACCTCTGCAATCGGGAATTCATAGGAAAGCTTGAACGAGGGGTTTGATAAATTGAGCTCGAAGTTGTCTCTGCAAGACGACGACTGGCTGACTCATCATAATCGCGGAGATTGAAATGATTTTGAGTTACACCGTCCGGGTGCGCTGTCATTTACAAGCTCATCATGCATGATGAGTACGCCATCCGTTCAAAACTTGGAAGAGGCCGCTACAATCGCATCAGAATTTATTGCCAGTAAGTCGTGCTGAGTCGTTCCGCGCGCTTTCATTTCTGACATGTCCAGCCCTCGAAAATATACCGAGCGAGGTCCAGTTCCTCTTGCAGGAGCTCCGCTCGAAAGAGACCCAGTCACAAGGTAGGTCAACCATCCCTTCCCAGCATTTGCTCGACTCATTTTGTTTCAGAGTTACAACAAGAGATCGCAAAGGACAGTCACAGATTCATCCGTCATGCCCTCCGCACCGATTCCGAAACGACTGGCAAAGATAAGCCATCGCCGCCGCCACCCACCGAAAAGATAGCGCAGGCACACAAAACGCTATCCATCATCGCTGAGGAAAAGATTGCGTTGGCTGAGCGGATCGTTGAGCTGTTGTCGAGGAAGCGTTCGCGGTTAGACTATGATCTCGGGCGGGTCCTAGTGTTGCAAGGAGAACCAGATCCTGCGGCTGTGGTTGGAGGCTCTGCACCCCCTATGTCAGCAGGGGCAGGCGGAGCTTCAGCGGGTTCAGGATATGTCCTTGGAGGTCGAAATCCTGCTGCGCACATCAACGAGAGTCTTCGAAATGCCTTTTGCGGGGCGGCGCTTCCCACGTCAAACACTGGAGGCGCTACCACCGCCGGCGGTCGAACAGCGGGCACCGAAGAGAGCGCACACAAGAGTATGTGATTTTCAATTCCTCCGCAGCATGATCTCATATGTTTGGTTACAGAACGCAAGGTCACTGTAGCACAAGGCTCCATTAAGCTACCCTCACCTGTGCCGTCAGTATATGTTCCAGCTCCTGGTCGCGGGCGACGCAAGAAGCGCGGAGTTTCGTCTGAAGTCGATGACATGGACTTCGACTTTGGTGAAGAAACCCAAGCGGTTGAGGAAGGCGAAGGCGACGAGGGCGAGGGCGAAGAAGGCGATGACGGTGATGACAAGGAATTATATTGTTTCTGCCAAAAACTCAGCTACGGCGAGATGATCGCATGTGACAACCCTGACTGTCCTTACCAATGGGTAAGTAGCTCCTTCGATTTCTGTGCTCCATTCATTATTTCTGCATGGGCTATGAATGTTGACCATGTCTACACGTAGTTCCACCTTCCCTGCGTAAACCTGAAGCAACCACTTCCAGAGCGTTGGTTCTGCGCCGAATGTACCAAACGCGGTATGGGCGCACCTGCGCCTGCGGGCGCTGCCCGGAAAGGACGGAAGAAATAGGACACGTGATCGAGATACCGGGAAACTATGTTTTCGACATGTGCACATGACTCTGCAGGCGTGCGGAGACTGGATCGTAGGATGGATTTCTCCTGATGGCCCACTCTCCGATAATGATCGCACGCAATCGATTGATCATTGTGGTCTCTGAAAGCAAAATAGGCTCGACCGGAGACCTTGAAACAAATGACAGTTATCATGGTCGATTCACCGACTAAACGGGATATCATCGAGCTGGAGCTGTTCCTACTGTAGCATAGTGTGTCAGAACGTTTAGGCTTTGCCGTCATGCAACCACAAAATTGACCCCTATCCAACGTACCTGTAATCGAATCCAAGTCATAATTCGCTCATGTGCCAGTGGTTCGATCGGTAACAATCCTGTGACCTGGTGCCTAGAACTAAGAAATGAAAACGGTGGCCGAAAGTATGCACCTCGGAGCTGCCCAATGTCATTCGAATCGAGGAACGCGCGGGCGCGGCCTCTATAACACCGTCTTTGCAAAAGTATGACTTATTCTTTCTGTTCATTGAAGGCCAAATGCAAGAAGGATCCGCAGCTGCGGGTCAGGAGACAACAGATTTACCCTTTTTGGGTTGGTGAGATCTCAGGCTTTCAAAGGGAGTGGGCGGGGAGGCGACAGAGTTGAGGCAATGCATTGGAAGGACATAGCACGGGGCAAGAGAGAGAGAAAGTCCGAGGTGCTGATAGGCGACCCTTGAAGATGCGGCCCCTCCCCAAGAGAGGGCACCTAGAAAGAGGGCACATCACCTTTCAGAGCCTGGAAATCCGGATCCCAGATTGGTTATCGGCGAAACGTAAATTCCGTACGTATGGCTCTCTCTGGCTCCAAGTCTCCACCACCATCTTGGTGTCGTCACTCGTACATACGGGATCCCGTGCGCTTGTGTTTTGTTGTGTTTTTTCTTCTTCTTATTGTCTGTCTTGCATTCTTTTTTGTCATTTAATAATCTGCATGCCCGCATCCATACATGCAAAAGCGCCGTCTCCGCACGAGGGTCCCTTGGGGAATGGAAGGATGGAAGAAATGGAAGAACGCTCTTGGTTGGAAGTCGAGAGTGGAGAGAGGTCGGCATGTGAACGTCGCCGTGCGGAGAGAGGCTCAACAGCGAACATGCCAAACTAGTATGCACGGGAGGATGACTTAGGGGCCGTACAAACTGAATGCCGGTGGAAGAGGGGGGGACGCGGCCGAATAAGCGTTGCGAGCCTCGAAGGAGAGTTCTGAAACAAGGTCTGTCCTTTCGACCCATATTTGTTCAGGGCGTGTGCCGTTTTCGTTCCACCTACTCTTCAGAGTAACTTTTTTTGTCCCTTCGAGTTCACGTAGGGCGCCCGCGGTAACGCCTGGCGAAAGAAGAAGAAAAATGAAAGGTAAGGGATGAGATTGCGTTGCCATAATAGTCTACAGTGCGCTGCCAAGTGCCAACCAATCAGCCAGGTTCGTCGCATCGAAGCTTCAAGTTGCCGGAGTGTTGTGATAATACAATGCCGTTAACAGCCGTGAATGTCGCTAAGACTTTTGAGCGTCTTCTCTCCTGGGCTGCTCCCTTGCTATCTTTGATAGACGGTGGCAAATCTAGATATTCTAGCGACATTTTTTTAAGATGAGTTGGTGAGATTTTTTTGGTGGAAGTCAATCATAGTGCGCGCTTGACTACACGTGAGAAGACAATAAACACGAAAATAGCGGGTCGTGTTATAAATGGGCAAGTCAGGGACGCCCTCGCCGTGAAACTGGCTCGGGATATTTCAGCAAGAGCGTTGTTACAAGGTCAGTCCACAGCCATGGTTTTATATTGAATTCCGTGTCCCATTCGACCGACTAGTACGTGGCTGGGCGCCGAGCCACTCGGCCCACCCTGTTGTAGCAGCATGTGTTCTATACCTGGAACGACTTTGCGGCTTTATGCTAATGCGACCCTGCAAGCGAGCGTGGGCGAGAGAGTCATTGAAGTCAAAAACGGTAAGACGGCTAGAGGAAGGGAAAGAGAGGTCCTGCGACGACGGAAACTGCAACTGGTAGCAGGAATGGTTCTGCCACACGACCCAGGAGGTTGACCACTTTGCCTGTTAAAATAAGCCAGGAGCCGAACGCGGAATCCGGAACGCAGGTGTGGGATCCTGCGGGAGCGAAAATTTCATGCGGATGGCGCGGTGGCAGTCGCCATAGGCGCCATCTGAATAAGAAAAAAAGGTACATGGAGATGCTGGAAAGTGGTCAAGTCTGCATTCAGACATTGCAGTATTGTATCACGTCGTGGCGCCATGATAGAGGGGCGGCGGTCATTCGGCGGTGGTGGGTGGTCGAAGCATGTGGGGAAGTCGACATGAAACGCTTCGAGACAAACCATACGTCAGTGGCATAAACGAGGCTGACAGTCGGAACCTAGTAGTGTTAGACACAAAAAAGACCATCGTTTAGTGTGTGGTCAAGAAGCATGCAGAAACTTACCGACTTCAAACAATTTATGTAAGTAACCTGACTCAGGCTAAAAGTAGCCTAGCACGACACCTGGACGTGAAGAACTCAGAGACGTCTTGGACATTAAAGCCCTGATAGAACACCACATGGTCGGTGAGTTGATGAAAATTCTCTCATTGATCTGAGTTGGGCCCCAAGTTGGAGGATGACACGCACGCCAACGCATGAGCTCACACGACAATGACCCCCTACAGTATCTGGATACTGTCCACTTGCCATCGGGACCGCGACTGAACTTGATGTGTTGACTCAGTCGAGCGGAACAAGCAGTCCGATACCGGCGGTCCAGCAGACTTTGACTGTCCCGAGATTTCCCCGCCCGCTGGAGGTGCCAGCGGGTTGCTTTCCTCACTATCTGTGCATCGAACGATGTGATATGCTGGTCTCCTCAGCCCAACCAACTGCAGAAAAAAACTTTTTGAAACGGTCCCTGGATTTCCTTATTTTCTCGCATTCGAAAGCTGTGATTGGAGGAAAAGCTACGAACCAGCTACGAATTCAGGCTTCGTTGGGTAAAGTGGCCTGCTGAAACCTAGAGCGATAGTATCGAAGGGATAAACGTCGTGTGTGGAGACCGAGTTGTCCGTGCAGTCGCGCCATCCTGTGGCATATGCCCTCGGAAGCCGGACGGATTACGACGGGTGGCGCAGGATGGGCCAATGGTGGTGTGCCGTGCTGACGTATAAGATGGCGGGTTCATCGAGGGCCAGTCGAAGCCCATGGATGGAAGTGTGAACGTACACATTGGAATAGCGGAATCGGAAGCCCCGATGGCCATGGGGCTAGGCACGTCATAGTCCGACTCGAAAAGGGATGTTAAGGGGAACGAGCCCCACGACGGGTATTGCCTGCGAGGACAACCAGCGTTCCTATTCCGGCTCGACCTTCCGAATCCGCTCGTCCTCTCGCCAGATTCTGCGAGCGTCCCCTGGCAGCTGCCGGCCTTCCTCGCCCTTCTTGCGCGGGACAGCCTCGACGGGCTACGGCACTTACCGAACACAACCTGGAACTGCGCAACATGTTCGTGTTGAAATAACCTTCGAGGGAGGGAACGTGGTGTGGAGACATCCAATCTCATGGTTCTTTTCGGCGGCAAGATAACCCACGGAAAGGCCCGTTTTCAAATACCTTCCAAGTCACTTGGATAACGATGGCGATTGGGCCGCAGACGTCACTCGCTCCCGTGCCCATGTTGCTGGCCCATGTGCCATTAATCTTACTCGTAATCCAACTTTCTTCTTACCCACGACGCATACATCAAGGTGAAGGAAGCCCTCGGGGAGACGCTCTATACAACTAAATTCCACGTTGTTCATACTCCCGTCGGTGTCGATGCGAGCTCCCGAATAATCAGCATTGCGTTAGAATGTTTGAGCTCCGATGCGGCTGTTTCTTGGACCAACCGTTTCAAAAGCGAAAAGATGGAAGCATCTTCTCGTCCCGTCTTGGCGATCATGGACTTTGTACTGCAACCCTGAGTCTCTATTTTTTTTATTTTTCGCCAGCCGCATTGCAGGCAGTACTGTGAAGATGATCACTGAGTAGTATCGCTCGCCATCGATATGATTGAGCTATGAGCGGTGCCGCCACGGGTGACCTGGACGGTGAGTGCTAGTGATCCTCATCGGTTCCATTTCTCCACTGCACATGCCCGAGGAAGCAGGCCGCAATCGAGCGTTACGTGAGAATCACACTTTCGACGACGCACGGCGACTGCTGTGGTACAGGATCCACCAGAGGCTGAAGACCTAGGAGAGAAGCACCGAAGAACAATCCAGGGCAATTCTTGACGACCAACATCTCGTCATTTCATTATAGGACGGATAGCAAGAGACGCGGCGCTGCGGAGATGCGGCGAGAGGATGTCGAGAACCAACCCCAAATTGACCCCAGTGATTTTGAAATGGGTCTTGCGGCACAAAACGAGGCACAGGAAAATGTGGATTTCGATAATATTGCAATTGTCACTACAGCATTAATGCTGGATCAGGAAGAAGGACGATTGCCCAAGGGCAAGCAGTACAACGTTGATTGGGTGTCTGGGAAATCGGTGAGGCGGGCATGTCACGTCTACCGTATCTGCCATCTGCGGCGGTGAACGCAAGAGCGTTGTCGATCCTCGTGACGTTGACGGAAGCTGGGATGGCCAAGATGCGTCCAACTCAGCTGAACTCAGTACAGGATGCAGCCAAGTTACCGAGTGCAATGATGTGTGTGTGAACGGTTTCATCGGGATGCACCGGATGGCAGAAACCAAGATTAATATTGGTCTCGATCATTGGCAGTGTGGTCTCTGAAGGTCATCGTAAGGAGGTAACAAAGCAGTAGACGCGCGTTAGCAGTGCGATAACGCATGAGATCTGTAACAGGGACAGTGGCTCTATGATACACGTGTGTCGCCGATCCATCAAAACAGTGGCAGGTAGAGATGATGCACACGTAGGACGAGTCATGTATTGGATGGAGAACGGCTCAGATCATACTAGGGCTAGGTAGCAAGCATGAACTGGCAAATGGAGAGAGCGTATGGGAATGCGGATTATGACGACGAAGATACCATATATATCGAGCGTGGGAAGAGAGAGAGAATACATACAGCATGGCTAAGGGAAATGAATGGGGCTGTTCAGATCGGCCGCCAAAATGGTTGTGGCAAGAATTCAGAGTCAGACGAACTCAAAGGGGGCGGGGAGAGGAACGGGCGAGAGGGCATGATGATCTCACCGCTAGAGGAGAGCACGTGGGTTGTGTAGCACAAGGAGGGGGCGATCGGGGGATGGCGTGACCTCTGCGAGTGACATGCGGGCGATTGCTGGGATTTGGCGGAAATGTCGCAAAGGCGAATCGGGATGACAGGAAGGGAAAGGGGAGGCGGGATGAAGTGCGGTGGGAGCGTAGTTGCGCATGTCCTGATTGGGCGGCACCGATGGTGGAGAGCGACGAACGTGGACCGGCGGAGAGTTGAGAGCAGGGGTGGGCACGGGGGTCTGAGGAGCTGTGCGTGGGAAAACATCGTTGACGTAACGTGGCCACGCTGTTATGTCACTCTGTTTGGACGTTTTGTATTTGTATGTTTGTCCATGTTGTGGTCGATCTGAGATCAGTTAGGCGGAATGTCCCGGGGATCCGAAAGAGCGGTACGGTAGAAAGAAAGAGTAGCCGAAATCTGGGAAGGTAGATGGGCTCTGACCAAGAAAGGAAATTCCTAATAAAGGCATGGGCAGCGTTGTTCTTATAACACACTCGAGCTGACCGTCCAACGGTAAGCCAGTTGCTGCGACGCTCTACTAAACGATGCAGTTCGATACCTACCCCTCCCCGCCGTCCTTCTCTGACGCTTCTTCTACACCACGCACGCCCTCCCCACATCAGCCCGACTACCTCTACTCCCATTCCATGAACGCAAAACACAACCTCCCGATCGGATCTACCCCCCACATCTTCCAGGAATCCGACGCGATGATCCACAGCGACTCCACCTGGTTCAACCCCTACTCGGCTCAGCCAAACTCCCTCCTTCATGAGCTCTACGACAACGAGAACCACGACCCCCATGCCTCCGACTCGATCTACATCGACGACACCGCACACTACGCAGAGTGGCAACAGCAGCAGCAACAACACCACCACCACCAACACCAACACCACCACCAGCAACATCACCTTAACACGCATGCCGTGCCTCGTCGCGCCACCTACCCCTACGTACGCCACGACCTCCCTCAGCACCAGTACTATGACTACCCTCTCTACTCTGAGCCCGTTTCAGACCGCGCAGACCACCAGGCAATCAAGCTCGAGGACACCCCGCTCATAGTCCCCTCCCAGCTCGGTTATCCCCTACAGCCTCACCATCCCTCTTACCTTCCTTCTGCTGGTGCCGCCCTTCCCGTACAGCTCACCGACGACGCCGCGAGCAAGGAAACCCAGTACCTCCGTCGCCGCTGTTTTAATTGCCATACCACAGAACCTCCTTCGTGGCGTCGTTCCACCCTCAATCCCGGGAAAATCGTCTGCAACAAGTGTGGGCTCTATGAGCGCACTCATCTCCGTCCCCGCCCCTTGCGCTTCGACGAACTCCGCGCCGGTGGCAAAACGCGCAAAGCTGCCGGCGCCACTCCGGTGGACAAGAAGACGCCAAAATCTGGATCCGTCGCCGCTTCTTTGTCTGTCAAGAACGAGCCCAGTGAGATGGGTCTCACTCGTCGCAATTCGGTGTCCAGCACTGCTTCCAGCGGGGCCAGCGACTGGGATGACAACAGTATGTTTGCGCACACACCACACACCATCCGTGCCCGTTCTAACTTTGTTGCAGTCTCGGTCTGTTCTTCCCAACCCCCCACTCCAGGTACTACATCATCACAGTCGTCCGCCTATTCCTCTCCCGCAATGTCAACCTTTCCCATTCCTCGTACCTCACAAAGTCCACCACTCGAGTCAGGCTTGCAGGCGCCTATCCGCCTTCCTAATGCACCTCTCACGGACATTGCTTCCCTCCAACAATCGCATCCTGTACCTCGCAAAGCCGCGACTACTCCCAATTATTATCCACAGTCAGCAATGTACCAGGGTCAGTCGGATAGCTTTCGGCACGGGTCACTGCCTGCGCAGCGCAATGTTCAGTTTGCTTCGCCACCAATGCCGTCACAGTCGCCTGCGCCCTTGCAGACTCTCACGCCAGACGCTCCATTGCATCTATCTCCCGTTCCCCACCCATCGCCTCTCTTGCTCTCCTCCTCGTCTCTTGTCACCGACCTCCCCTCCTCATAAATCGACCTTTTGGGGCTTTTTATGTCCTGCCCTATTTATTATCCTTCGAGTTTGCGCGTACCCAACATTGATTTCAGCTGCAGTCCTCGGTAGTTAACAAGGCTTATTTATTCCCAATCGCTCAAAACGACGAGGATCAGGTTGGCACCACTGGAAAATTCACGATATTTATCAACCCAGTGCTCGCCCACCGACTTCGATCGACTTGTATCTTCTACATCGCACCTAGCAATTGTCGACTATGACCGTATTGCACATATCCACTTGTTCAAATCTCACATACCCCACCTCCCCTACCCTGTGGGTCATTGTCGCGATGCTAGATACCCCTCCAGATAATGTACGAAAACGACGGCAGCAGTGAATGACGGGACTGTACTAGTACTATTCGGATTGTTAGTTAGTGCATTTTAGTATACCTTGAATTAGAATTTTTGGCATCCATCTTGGGCGATGACAACGAGTGACGACGAATGACTGAGAAGCTGCGACGGTGGCGTAAATGAACGCAATGCCCCTTTCGCCACCCAGGGACTATGTACCGGCTTGGCGAAGGCCGACGAACCGAAGGTTATGCGTCCAAGGCGTCATTGGTGCGTGTCTCAGCTACCCTACTAGTGACTTTTTTTTTCCATGGGTTGACATATAGTTAAGGTTTACGTTGTGAACAAAAAAAGAGTGGCACGCTTTCAGAGAATAGAATACGGACATGGCTGGCCACTCTAAGCTGTGGGACACGAGGCACGCCAGAAGCACCCACGACATTGTTTGGGGTTAAGGTGGCCTTGACTGCGCTGGCAAAGCCTCCGACGACCCCGCGCACCTTTATGTCCAATTACGCCCGTCCGCTGTGAAGCAAAATCATAGAGACGGACTCATCGACTGTGGGCGTCTCCGCTGCACCTCCACCGTTTGACAAGGAACGAGAATGCTTACATGATTGACGGAAAGTCGGCCCTCTTCTCGTGGACCGGACTCGGAGATACTGCCCGAGATACGATCAAACATGGGGGAGTCCACGGGTAATGTATGTGCTCTGGTTCTGCCGTTTGAATGCGTGGCGCAAGCACAAACCAACAGTAACGTGCGCTTGAATTTGCGTTGCGCGACCAGCCCGTGTGCGTTCCGGTACTTATGGGGTGACGGCGACGAAGAAGCACGGGCCATGGTATTATGGCGGCGTTATTTCGGAGTCTGTTTCTCACCCCCTTTCGGGAGTGGAGTATACAGTACACGTACAAAGCATGGGGGTTGCTTTGGGATCCAACATGAGATACAGAAGGGTCAGCTTGTTTTGTTTCGAGCGAGTGGCTCCGCTTCAGCGAACATATCGGAAGAGCTTGACTCGGAAAGGTTCGTGCTGGTTTGTTCAAATCTGCGTCGGAGGCGGCGGAGTCGTCCCGTGGTGTCTCTTACTCTGCAAGTCATAATGAGCGAACCTACTACGACTCTTCTGCGCATAATTCGGCCGATATGATAGGGTAATTGGTCGGTGGAAGGCTCCTGCGTTCCGACGGGCACGATCGGACCGAACTCTTTTCGAGGGAGCGGGAGAAAGAAGCGTGTCGAAGACTGGTTGATCCTGCCAGCTGAGTCCGCCAAACCCGCACGCATGACGTGAGGGTTCGACTGCATTTGGTTGTAGGCTGCCGGCAGTGGCAATTTAATTGAATCGTTGGTGGTTGGTGTGCGAACTCCCATGCATGGGTTACAGTCCAGGGTGGAACTGCCGCAAGTGAGACGCTGTGAGCACTCAGAATGGGGGGCATTCGGAAGGGCCTCCGTGACAGTGGCCGCGGAACCTCCGGGGGAAAGAAATCAAGCGACAGAAAGCCGGCCCATACGCCGGGGACTCGGATCCGGCGACCGGGGGATAATAGAGGACGTTCCCTCCTTGTGGTCACACGATCTAGGTGGAAGGGGGCTACATAGCTACTCGCTTACCTGACCAGATAAATCGAACCTGTGTTGAATTGGTCTTGACTGCGGTGGCGGGGGACGGGGGAAATGTAAACCTGATAACTGCGGCGTGGGGCCGTGGGGCACTGTTGTTCTATATTTGATGCAATGCGATGGGGCAATGATACTTCGTGTAATCAGTGCGAGTCCGACCGCATCGTCGTTCAGACAAAGTAGGTCTGACTGGTCAGTTGAAATGACCTGACTGTAGTTCAATTGGAGGAAAGCGTGACTGGTGTGGTGTGACCGTGTTCTACGACGTGCGTGACGCTCTACCGTCTTGCCAGTTCACAACGATGGCAAGGGGATCCCAGCTAGCCCAGCTCAAGTCTGCGCTCTCGCAAGCCGGGATTCACAGACCCAATACCAAGAAAAAAAAGTCCACCCCATTGACTGAGCACGCCAAAGTCAAATCAGCCGCAAAACTACGCGAGATCCAAGAAAAGCTTAACCCGTTTGACGTCAAGGTCAGCCGGCTCAAGCACGATGTCGGTGGACGAAAGGTCAAGGGGGCAGTGGGACGACCAGCGCAGAGCAAGGGGGCTGGAATGCAGCAAGTAGAATCGTCCTTGTCGTCGTCATATGTGTGCTGACCATAGTGTGTGTGTTCGTGTTGGCGTCGCACAGAGGGAAAAATTACTATTGAAGGAGGTTGAACAGAGGGGGCGAGTAGGCGGCGTCGTCGATCGACGATTTGGTGAAAACGACCCATCGATCTCTCTCGAGGAGCGTATGCTGGAGCGATTTACTAGGGAGAGGCAGCGCGCTTCCAAGGCGTCTGCGTTCAATCTAGAAAACGAGGACGAGTTGACGCATTATGGCCAAAGTTTGTCGAATTTGGACGACTTTGATGATATCTTGCTACCCGTCGACGAGGACGAGCACGGAGAGGGTGAGTCATGTTTAGCGTTGCAGGAACGCGTCTGATCATCCCCGAAGGTCAACTCGATCATGATACTGTTAAAAGGGCACATTTTGGTGGGTTTGACGATGACAAGAAGGAAAATGAAGATGAGGTAAAGTATATTGACTCCTTTGGTTCGTGAAGACTGTCTGATCAACTCCTGTAGCCCGATCGAAAAAAGTCCAAGGCCGAGGTTATGGCTGAAGTTATCGCCAAAAGCAAGGCGCACAAGGTATTTACCTGTTTGGTCTGCTGACAATGGCTTAACGAGACATCACTCGGTACAGCTGCGTCGTCAGATGGAGAAAGAACAAGAGGAGAATATACGGCATGAGCTCGATCAAGACTTTAATTCGCTCAGAGAGCTCCTCTATGCCCGCGACTCGTCCTCCATAGATGTCACGAAATCTACTGCACCGGTATCCGTCGATGACGATGATACTATGGACTATGACAAACAGGTCCGCGAGCTCGCGTTCGATAAACGGGCAAAGCCAAAAGACAGAACAAAAACGGAGGACGAACTCGCGCTGGAACAAAAGGAAGCACTAGAAAAAGCAGAGAAACAACGAAGGGTGCGCATGTTGGGTGAAGACCCAGGCAGGAGTGATGAGGAAGACGCCGGTGGACAGAGGAAGAAACGTCCTCGCGGGGGCGATGACCTGGATGACGATTTCATGGAGGAGGATTCATTTGGTGGACTCGGAGCTGGTCTTGGTGTTGAGCCGGGCAGTGATGCGTCTGAGAGTGGCGAGATGGAGAGCAGTGAAGAAGATTCAGACGAAGAAGACTTCGAAGGTTTTGGAGAAGATCGTCTATCTATTAGCGAT
Source organism: Leccinum uliginosum (assembly GCA_038091455.1). NCBI lineage: Eukaryota > Fungi > Basidiomycota > Agaricomycetes > Boletales > Boletaceae > Leccinum > Leccinum uliginosum. The sequence continues at coordinate 28,449 of JBBPOM010000085.1, forward strand.
GAGGCATCCGACGTGGAAGAAGATGATACCAATACTGAGACAAGTCCAAACCGCAAGGTTGAACGATCATCCGAAGCCGCGAAAGCTGCGCAAGAGTTGCCATATACGTTTCCCGCACCCGCGAGCCATGACGAATTCCTCGAGATCATAGAAGGTCTCCCGGATTCTGACGTCTTGACGGTGGTGCAAAGGATCCGAACACTCTATCACCACAGTCTTGGAGCCGAAAACAAACTCAAGTTACAGGTGAGGATGATGATCTTGGCATCTCCCTTCCTAACTCTGTTAATAGAATCTTGCGAGGACCCTCGTTGACCATATACTGTATATAGCATCGCCGCCAGCATCAAAGTCGAAGCTAATATCGGCCCTCGTTCCGCACTTGTTCACACTCTGTCGATCATATCCAATTGAGTCGGCAGAGTATTTTGTGGAAAAACTTTCCCTTATGCACAAAAACCTTAAACGTGGTTTGGCGACCGGTGCATTGGAAGCCGACGCTAGGACATGGCCCGGTGTCGCCGAACTTACTCTCCTTCGGGTGATAGGAATTATCTGGCCGACTAGTGACATGCGCCATCCGGTCATCTCGCCTGCTCGCCTGCTCATAGGGGCATATCTTGGACTGTGTCGGGTCCGGTCATTCGAGGACATCGCGAGGGGCTTGTTCCTGTCCTCGGTGTTCTTGCAATACGAATCCCTATCGAAGCGCTTTGTCCCAGAAGCCGTAAACTTCGTTGTCAATGCCACGTTACACCTCGCGCCTCACGCGTTCACAAGCGCAAACTCATTACCTGGCGCCTTTCCGTGTCCGGATTTTCGATCCGCACTATGCGGGCCGCTGGCGATTGATAGGAACAAAGCTAAAGGCCTCGCATTCCAGAAACCTGATTTAGTGTACATGACATCGGCAAGTCCTACCGAGCAATCCAAGATTGATGCTCTCGGGCTGGCGCTTAGTCTGCTGGAACGTTTCGCTAATATGTACAAGTCCCTCGATGGGTTTGTCGAACTATACGAGCCAATCAACCTAATACTCTTGGGGTTGGAATGCCGACAATTGTCGGAAGTTGTACAGGTACGATCTCATATTAGCATCAGTTGCTGGTCCTCATTCGCCGACAGTCACGGGTTACCTCATTGCAAGACAAGATCACACATTTGCTCAAGTTCGCTGGGCAATCTCGGAAATCACTCCTTTTGCAGGCTCATAAACCGATTCCCATCCCGACGTACATCCCCAAGTTTGAAATAAGTTCATCATCGTATGCTCGGAAACACGATCCGGATCGTGAGCGCAACGAAGCATCCAAGCTGCGGTATCAGGTCAAGCAAGAGCGCAAGGGTGCCATTCGCGAGTTGCGTAAGGATGCCAAGTTCCTTGCGTCCGTGGAGCATAAGAAGCAAGTAGAGAAGGATAATGCATACAAAGAGCGCATGAACAAGGTGTTTAGCTCGTTGGAAGGAGAGAGGGCGGAGCAGAAGTCGATGGAGAGAGAAAAGACGAGAGAGAAGCGGCGCGCTGGTCGCAAGTAGGGCTGCTTTTACGTAATCTAGTGATTTCGCGTCACGACGCGTCCATTGTGTGCCACACTATGCAAGTTGTCACCTTACCTTCACCTTCTCTAGTGTGAATGAACGATCCACCTTCTAGTTGTGTTCCAGCAACTTTTCAAACTCCAGATGGCGAGGATGTTGTCGCTCCGAAGCAACTTCTGGAGTTCCTGAGGTCCCTGATGCAAAACTCGGCCGGAGATAGCGACAACCCCGTCTACGACACGGCTGCCTGGATTACCATGCTATCAGGACTCGCAGATCAGGTCTATGGATACTTTCCGTATTTCTCATCTATAAAACAGGGAACGACCAATGAACGCATCATGCTCACACATGTCTCGCTCGACGTCTTGGATCATGTTTCACACCGGTCGCGACCTGTGTGGTTTGACGAAAAGGATCTCGTGGGGAAGCTATTCGTGAGACTGATCGCCCTCTGCGTGTCAGCCGAGTCCTGGCTCGACGCCACCAATGATAGCCTTTCCGACCTTCTGGATCCGACTACGTTATTCTCCAAGGCGACCAACATTTTGGTGCACATCTTGTGCCAATTACTTGCCTCTCCGTTCAGAGCAGAAGTGTCCCAGAGAATCGTGGCACATTCGCTGCTGCGGGACCTGCTTGGTTGGACGTACGGTGAGCGGTTTACCGTTCCTGACGCATCCTTCTCTTTCTCACTCGTGCAGACATCCTGAGCAAGTCGCAGGATGACTTTCCCCTGGACATTCAGTTCTATTCCGAGCCACATCTAAGACGATCGCCGTCCAACAAAGTAGATACCCCCGTAGGATATCTCTACACACGAACTGTCAAAGCCACTCTGAAACTCGATTTAGGTCCCTCCAAATAACGCAGACATCATCAGGCTACCAACCAGATCGTTTGTTCCCGTGTTCTGCAGCGTCGTCGCGCACATCGTTTCCAAAGTGTTGCAACAGTCGGAGGACACTCGGTGTTTTACTTTCGATCTCTTGCTGTGTACTGCACGAATCATTTCTCTCACGTTTGATTGCTGTTTCAGTTGCCCTACCACGGACTTGGTGCGGTCGCGATGCTTACTTCGTACCATCCAAGCTGCACAAGTCACGGTTCCAATGGGACCGGGCTTTCGGGATGCACTTGGGATCTTATTCTCCCGCCTTCTGATCCATAGACTGGAAGAGGGTCCTAGGAGTCCATCTCATCCTTCTGAGAGCGCACTTGCTTCTATTTTCGCGAACGAAGGAGATAGTTGTTTGAGATTAACTCCGTTACACGCAACTGCCATTCTTCGTGTTTTGGCTAAGGAGGAATGGGGTAGTGCTGGGAATGAACTGAGAGTTCGTATTTTTCGTGCATTGGATGCAGGCGGAGGCGGACTGATTGCACAAGGTACTCGCGTCGACATTTTTGCGCAGGCATTTGGATCAATTGGATGGCGGGACTTTGCAGGCTGTCAAGAGCTTTTTCCAGGCGAATGGGTTATATGGCATTTGGCAAGGAATTGTGAGAGATGTGGAGGCGTTGCAGGCTGGGAACCAGGGCATTCAAAAGAATATTCTTCCAGCGGAAAGTTGGCGCATCCGAGCTACGCAGGCGCTCCAGAATGTGGTTGATCAACAGGAGCTCGAATGGACGAGCAACCTTGCCGTGTCCGATGGTGAATTCGCGGGACGTGGCCTGCAACTGTTAAGCAGAAATGGTTCACAGAGGTGACTGACTTCTTGGTACTTATATCGGCGCTGACGAGCCACTTCAGATCTGCCGCTGTAAGAAGTGCCATTGCCGACTACTCTTCATCCATCGTCACCCAATTGGTTCTTCGGTCTGATGGTGGCGTTCTAGCAATTCAGTCTACGCTTTCCTTGCTCGGCGAGCTTCTCGTCGGTTCCTCGGAAGAAGTGACGCCCAAGGTTCGCGGCGCCACGTATCGGGCCATACTAATGATCGTCAAACACCATGCTGCATACCTACTTGGGAATGACAGCACATTCGTTTTGGAGTTGCTCCACCGTGGAGTATCTGACAAGGATAGATGTTCGAGATTATTTACCGGGTATGTGAATGTCAAGTTCTGTTTGTCAGGATACTCAACCGTCTCTAGTCAAGCTCTCGCCCATCTAGTCAAAGTATGCGCAAACGACCAAGGGGGTTGGATGCAGATAGAAGGGCTATTTTTCCACCTCGTTGGCTTCCTTCACACGGGGGCCAGATACTCTATCAAAGAGACGACGTTGATCACGCTTGGGTTAATTGGAACGTGAGTATGTTTCTATGGACAATGTTTCGCGTGTGTAGCTAATTTTTTTCAGCGATGCTCACCCACAAGTTCTAGAAGAGGTCGTTTTCCATCTGGTTTCCCAACTTGGCGAACGCAATCCAGTGTTGAAAAGCGTTGCGCTGACAGAGGCAAGCACGAGTTTGACATCGAGTACAGTCGAGCTTACGTAGAAAACAGTTGATCGAGCTGACGAAACGGTACAAGAAGCCACCGCAAGGGTTTATATCACCTTTCCTTCCCAGGATCGCGCCGTTCGTCGTCGCTCGCAAGTGCACGAACCCGCAATTATTTTTGGAGATGTGTCAATTTTTAGGCCTCTATCCGAACAGTTTTTTGTCCATTACGCGGCCGCATGCACTTCCTCACCTCTTTGCAGAACGCGAGACCAAAGTACTCGAAGAGATCGCGAGCGAATTGGGAAAGAAGTTGTCGATTCTTTTCCTCGGTGATGCCTCTCAGATCCTCGCGCATGTGTTTCGACTGCAAGGACCGGGACAGACAAACCAGGCGTTGGAATTTATCGTGAAGATAGTTAGAGCGGATGCCGACGAGGTCAATAGACGATCGATAGACCTCAGGAGTATCGTCCACAGCAACTTGCTTCCGCTTTTGGCAGATTTAATGGTCGTGCTCGGGAATGAAAATCCTGACGACTCGGCGTCGGTAAGTGGTCACGCATGCCTTGATTCCAAGGCTGAACATCATATTTTTTTTGCTGCATTCCCAGGCGGTCAGTGCACTCAGAAAAGTCGGTCGTATCATGTTTCCGAACCCGGGGAGTCAAGACAACAATGGAGACATGGTTCAGTTGCTGAAGACCAACTTATTGGGTATCGTATCTTACATGAGCGAGATGCTACAAGACATTCGGGGGAAGAAGACGACGCTTGCGAAGAGACAGATTATTCGAGCATTTGGAGCATTGATCGTACACGTTCGTGACGCGCTTCCAAGCATTGCTCCACAGGTAATTCGATTTTGAAAGCGAATGATGTTGTTCTCACTGCTCCTAGGTCATGGCAACTCTCCAGACCATGTCTCTAATCCCAGAGCTGACGGATGTCACGCTGTCGACGTGGCTTACGTTTCTCAAGAATCTAGCGCCTCAAGATGTCGGTCCCCACATTGTAGCAACCAGCGCGACCATTGCATCCTTGTGGCCTTCCTTATCACCCGCTTCCCGGGGAACCGCGAAGGAATGCCTTAGATTCATCGTATTCGACATCGGTGACTTATCCGGAGGACATCTGGATGAAGTAGTCGACCTAAGAAGCATCGAAGAACTGGGAGACATCCATCAAGAGCTCATGCGACGCAGGGCTTCATGGGATCCACGAGAGAAACTACAGAAGATTCTGGCGCAACTTAATAGCGACAATTACGCCATTACCTTGCATTTCCTGGGCGAGCTGAAGATGTTGATATTGGTGGACCATCCGGACTTTGTTCGCGGCTTAGCATCCGGAGACGCCTTCGATCCATTGGTTGGAAAAATACAGTCGTCGCTGTTCAATATTGCATCGCGCGATGGAGATGACATGGAGGGACTACGACTGCTGGCTTTCGAATGTATGGGAATCATAGGAGCCGCGGATCCGGACCGTTGTGAGATCGGCTCCAGCGATACGCGCATGGTCGTACGGAGCAACTTTACAGACCAGGATGAGGCCGGTTTGTTCGCATTACATCTCATCAAGGACGTTCTCGTCGCTACTTTTCGCTCTACGAGCGATATCAAATATCAAGGTCGCCTCTCGTACAGCATTCAAGAGTTGCTGCGATTCTGTGGTTTCACCTCGGCGCTCGTATCAGCGAGGAGTACGGTCCCCGTCCCGGTCAAGGTGCGCAATCGATGGGCCAGTCTCCCGAAACATATTCTCGAGATCGTCACCCCGATGTTGGAAGGTCGATTCCAATTTCAAAACATCGATCACACCCTCGTACCACCCGAGCGTCCGATCTACCCACAGCAAAATACATATCGCGAATGGCTCCAGTTATGGACGACGTACCTCATCTCGAGGGCATCCGGTCAAGTCGCCCAACGGATTTTCAGCGTCTTGCGGCCAGCTCTGCGGGATAAGGATGTCGGGGTAGCCCACCACTTGTTGCCTCACCTTGTTTTGAACATTCTTTTGTCTGGGCAACAGAATGACATACACGACATACGAGAGGAATTGTTGGCCGTGCTTGAGGACCAGGTCAACGAACGCAGTTCATCCAGTGCGGATAAGAAATTCCTGAGTGCTCAGGTGAGGCCAACTACACCGATCACGGTTAACGCTGATATATAATTAGGTCGTCTTCACGCTCCTTGACCATGTCAACAAGTATGTGCGTATCCTGCGCCAGGATATCAGTTCCAAGACAGCGGAGAGCAACAAACGCTCGCGAGCAAGCGTCGAGGAGCTGCAAAGCGAACGGCAACTTGTTCAAATCGACTCCCTGCTGTCCAACATTAATCACGAATTGATGGCTCAAGCCTCGTTGCAATGCAAGGCCTATGCTAGGTCTATGATGAATTTCGAGCGGCAAATCGTTGCGCTTCGAGAACGCAACACGCCTAAATCGAGCAAGGAATTGACCCAGCTCTACGAACGTCTGCACGAGATATATGCGCACCTCGACGAACCCGATGGGATGGAAGGAATAGCTACGCTCATCATTTCGCCGTCTCTGGAACACATGATCCGACAGAACGAGAGTACGGGACACTGGACCAGTGCCCAAAGTTGTTGGGAGGTTCGTCTCCAGCAATCTCCCGACAATCTCGAATTTCACCTGGGTCTGTTACGTTGTCTAAGAAATCTTGGTCATTACGGTTCGTATCTTTTTATATTCCGAGCGAAGCTCAATAACACGTTTCATTTTAGACACTCTGCGAACTCACGTGCGAGGTGTACTTGTTCGGAACCCTGACTGGGAATCCGCTTTAGCAGGCTTTCAGGCTGAAAGTGCCTGGATGATGGGCGCCTGGGACGATCTTCAACAAATCACGGCCAACAATGAATTAACGTCTCCATACATCATGAAGGCCCGCGTTCTCCTAGCCATGCGAGCTGGCAAAGTCGACGACGTAACATCCGCACTGACCAATGCGCGCGCCGTCTTGGGTGCACCGATCACGGCAGCCGGAGCCAAAGGGTACCGTCAGTCGTACGACGCTTTATTAGATCTGCACATGCTCCACGAAACGGAGCTCATTTACGATGCCGTGTCTGCGAACATTCAGCGTTCGCAAAGTCGGCGCGAGGCGATCAAGTTTCTCGGGGGACGTCTCGCTTCCCGTTTTGATTCCACCCTCCCCAACTTCCGAGTTCGGCAAGCCGTGTTGAGCATGCGCCGGACTGCGTTTTCACTAAGGTCAGAAACTTATCTGTAAACTCGGACGAACGGGTCTGACGGATTTTTTTTTTAAAAACAGCCCTCGTTCCTCGCCGCTGATTACCAAGGAGATTGCTCAGTCGTGGATTGCGAGCGCCAAGATCGCGCGCAAAGCCAAACAGTGGCAGACGGCGTACTCGGCGACACTGCAGGCGCAGCAAGTCAAAGCGCCGTTTTACTTTATGGAGAGCGCGAAGCTCGTCAAGGCAACGGGCGAACCGCTGCGGGCGCTCCATGAACTCGAGAATTCGATGCGATTGAGCGGTCTGATGGAGGATCAGGACACGATAGACTTGACGGCGGGCGGCAGTCATGACCCTGAAGTGGAGCGCATGAGGGGCAAGGCAAGCCTCTTTTTTCGTTTTGACGTCATTTCTCTTGCTCAAAAGAAACATGTGTTCATCGCTGGTTATAGGCACATATCTTGCGAGCGCGTTGGATGAACGAGTCGGATCGGTACGAGCCGTCGCAGCTCCTGAAAGCGTTCCAGACCGCTTCGACTCAGGGCACGATGATGGAGAGCGCTCTGTACCATCTTGGGAGGTTCCACGACCACTGCGTCAAGCAACTCTCCTCTCCGGACGACGAACGGTATGCAAAAATCACTGGCTTTTGAGAATACAGAATAGTATTGAAATCGATCGTAGGGCTATTCGAATGAACGCCCATACGGTCAAGAACTACGCCAAGGCCGTGGCCCTGGGCTCGAAATACGTATATCAAGCGATTCCTCGCATGTTGACGCTTTGGTTGGACTTTGGAGAGAATCCAAAGACAGCGAATCATGCCATCTTCAACAAGAATATTCACGAGGCCATATGTCTGGCGGTAAAGACCGTTCCGGCTTACAAGGCACGTTCTCTTCCTGTCGACGCGCACCATTTACTGACCTTGGCGGCAGTGGTTCACGGCGTTCCCTCAAATCGTGTCTAGGGTGGGACACACGAACGAAAAGGTGTACGACGTCTTGTCGTTGATCATCAGCACGGTCATCCGCGAATACCCACAACAAGCATTGTGGCTGTTTACGTCCGTCGTCAAGTCTACCAAGAAGAACCGTGAGGCGCGCGGACGGACGATACTCGATCGTCTCCAGGTATGTCTTTCCTATTGCTACGCTATGTCGTCCGCTCCGACCCATCGTCCTCGCGCATACAACACAGAGCAACCCCGCGTACGCCAAAACGGACCTCCCAGATCTCATCCTGCAATCGTACAGGATGACGGAAGAACTTCTGAGGTTGTGCAACCACCCCATCCAAGACGAGACCAAGCCGCTCAGCATGCGACGCGACTTCCCGCAGCTGAATGCTGCAGGAAAGTCGAAACTGCTCATTCCGCTCCAGGAATCGCTCACTGCCAATTTACCGCCCGCGTCTTCGACGGAGAACTCGACGCATGTGCCCTTCCCGATCGCAGCGCCCACGTTTGCAGGTATGTATGCCCTCCCTTTTTTATTCTCTCTTCTTCTTGAGAGGAGGGAAGAGCCGGCGTGCTGAACGACCTCTCTGCGGTATCGTGTAGAGTTTGCGGACGAGATCGAAGTCATGAAGTCGCTCGCCAAGCCGCGCAAGATCACGATCGTCGGATCGAACGGACAGACGTACATGTTCCTCTGTAAACCCAAGGACGATCTTCGCAAGGACGCGCGGTTGATGGACTTTAACGCGATCATCAACAAGCTGCTGAAAGCCAACTCGGAGTCTCGACGGAGGCAGCTTTGTGCGTGTCGCTGTTTTCCATAGACTTTGAGACTTGACAAACATACCCAGATGTCCGCACATACGGCGTGGTGACGCTCAACGAAGAGTGTGGCCTCATACAATGGGTTCCGAACACCATTCCCATTCGTCCCGTGTTGCTGAGGTACTATGAAGCAAAGCGGGTCAAAAGCTGGGTGCGTTTTTTTTCTTTCTCTCTTTTCCCAAGCAGCGTGTATGATGACATTGACGCAAGAGTCCCGAGATGGGCGACGTGTTTAAAAGGATCAAGGATGCGTCGGACAAGGATGCGGCAGAGATGTTCGCGAAACGGGTTCTGCCCTCGTATGTCGTTTGTGGTCTCTGCAGTTGTTTTATGACCTGGGTTGTCCTCCCCTCTTTAGATTCCCACCTGTCTTTCACGAGTGGTTCGTGGAGACGTTCCCCGAGCCATCGGCATGGCTCGGCAGTCGGTTGATGTACGCACGGACGGCAGCAGTGATGTCCATGGTCGGGTTCATCCTCGGGTCAGTCACCTTCATGTTGGACGATGCGTGTCGATCGTTTACTCGTTTCTTTCTTCCACGGACTTTCTCAGACTGGGCGACCGACACTGCGAAAACATTCTCCTCGACACCAACACGGGCGACGTCGTACACGTCGACTTCAACTGCCTTTTTGAAAAGGTAGGTCGTCTATTTTTCTATTTCCCCACCGCACCAACAGAAACAAACGACAGGGAAAAACGCTTGAAGTCCCCGAACGCGTGCCCTTCCGTCTGACGCAAAATATGATCGACGGACTGGGTGTGACGGGCGTAGAAGGCGTCTTCCGGATCGCGTGCGAGATCACGATGGGGTTGCTCAGGGACAACAAGGACTCGTTGATGAGCGTGCTCGACGCGTTCATTCACGACCCCTTGGTCGAATGGGAGGATGAGAAACGCAAAATGGTGCGTGGGCATACCCTCGACGACGACGAGCTGAGATGAAAACGACCATGCAGGATCGCGAACGACGCAATGCAGTCAGGTCCTCGACGGATCTGCGTCACCTGGCCAAAAACGCGCTCCGACCGATCGAGCGCAAGCTAAGGGGGGTGTATTCGCCGTCCAATATCAAGTCTCGGCATCACGGCGGCAGCGGGTCGGGGAACGGCGACGATCGCGAGATTTCAACGAGCAATCTGGTGGACATGTTGATCCAGGAGGCGACGGACCACGTGAATCTGGTACGTGAATCATCTTGTCCCTCGTTCACTCACTAGATTGGCGTTGCAGGCCAAAATGTATCCTGGATGGGCTGCGTGGCATTGAAGAGTGGGGTGAACACACATGTCACGATGCGGAATTTGTATGTCGCGCAAAGGCAACAAGTGTATGGATGCAATGAAAGAATGTGTCAGCTCTATGGGCGTATTTACTCTCCCTTCTTCATTGGTTTGGACTGTGAGAGTAGGTCAGCGCATCCAAGATACACATGGTGGTCAAAAGGAATAACGTACGAAGACGAGCGAGTACATGCCATATGCAGTGCCGAGCATACCGACGGCGTACATGCTAAAGTAGACACCTGTTGGGTCAAGGTTACAGAGAGGTCATGAGACACAAGGAGGGCATGCTACCTAGGTAGAGCTTTGCTCGTGGCGACCGCATGTAGACGGGCACGTGGGCCGACTGAACAAAAGCGAAGAGTGAGCGGGTGGTTGGTGTCCTATGTCGTCCAACATACCTGGAACGACTTTTGCTGTTCCAACACTTTGTTAGGGCCTGGTACTTTGTGAGAATATGTAGACGTGTGATTGCGTGCATGTACGTACGGTTTACCAGCGAGTCGATGAACATGGCGAGCAAGTTAGTGGGAGAGAGGCAGAGAGGTCGTCGGAGTCTGAACGACGTTTTGGATGCCGAGCCCTCCCGAGATCAATAACAGCTCGTCATGGCAGACCGCGTCCGCGTACGAGTACGTCCTCTCGTATTTCTTCTTTATTTCTTCTCTTCTTATTTCTGTACATCCTAGGGCGTGACGATCCACAGACCCATCATATATGGAAATACAGCGACGGTGTTGACCACCACCGAAAAGGAGCTCGCGCCCGAGGGCCACACGCACCGATGGACCGTCGCCGTCCGTGGGGCCGCGAGCACGCCAGACGCAGACATCGTCGGAGGCGCAGACGACCTGGGGTACTTCATCAAACGCGTCACGTTCAAGCTCCACGAAACGTATGCCAATCCGTCTCGAAGTACGTCTTCGTCGGTCGTTCGAGGGTGTGTTGATCACGCAAAACGAATACAGACGTCGATAAGCCACCGTTTGAGGTCTCCGAGACTGGGTTGAATCCTCTATCATTTTTTTGGCTGCGCCGTTGGCTAACCCTACACGCAGCTGGGGCGAATTCGAGATCCAGATCAGGATCCATTTCGTAGCCGAGTCGGGCGAGAAAGCGATCACGCTCTACCACCATCTCAAACTTCACCCCTGGACGGTCACCTATGCCTTTGCGGGTGGTGCCGGGTCCTCGTCCTCCTCTGCCTTGGGTGGGGGGAACGGGAGTGTGGCTGGGGAACCCGACGTACCGACCCCCGAAAACGCAGCCAAGCTCGGTCCCGTTTACTCATGGCAATACGACGAGATCGTATTCACAGACCCGTTCCAGTCATTCCTCACACTACTCACGGCACATCCGCCGACGCTACTGCCCAAACGCACCAAGAAGCCCACGCCGTTCCACACGTCGCACCCGGCCTCGCTGCAGGAGACGACGCGCGGGGGGGTACCCGAGTTCACGAGCGATATGGAGAAGGAGGAGTCGGAGCGGTTGGATGAGGCGCGGAACAAGATTATCAAGGAGCAAGACAAGTGGAGAGGGATCTTGAACGAACGAGAAAAGGAGCTGGAACGACTGCAAAAGTTGTTGGCATCCAAGGAATGAAAATGTATTTCTTACTAGTAATAGAGTAGGGCTACACAGCCACGCAGGTCTTTCGAACTACACCCGAGTACTTCCGCTCAGCCATGTCCGAAGATCGCTACCTGTCGCGCAAAGCAGTCAGCAAATCATACCGACCTCGTAGCTATGTAAGTAACCCCAGTTCAGTCCTTGCTTGCTGAACCTGACCACCACCAAAAGGTCATGTCCCCAGGCCTCCTCCGCGCTCGCGCCCCCTTCCGGCTCCAAAATGCTCTCACCGGGCTCGTCCTCGCCGGGTTCGTCTCTGGGGTATGGGTGTACTCGATTCGCGCAGTCAAGCAGGACGACTTTTCGGACGTGGACGCAGAGGCGAGGGAAATGATAGCTGCCGCCGCGGGAGCAGAAGTTGTAACAAAGGGATCAGATCTGGACAGTGGGGTGGTGGACCTGAACGCAAACACGCCCAAAGGCGACGGTAGCGTTCGTCAGTCATCTCCACCCCGGGGCATACTCGCACCGGTGCTCGATCGCGCGTTCCCACATTTGCTGGACCCGGTTGGGAAGACGCTCGTGTGGGGCGCACCACCGCTGGACGACCTCGGGCGGGTGCGTCTCCGGGGTTCGTTCAAACGATGACGACAGTTATTCCTGCGTCGCATTTTCGTGGATACACGGACGCCAGCACAGATTCCATTTTCTCGTGAATATCGACATTATATACAAGATGGACAAAACAGGGCATTGGGACGGGGAAGAATAGAGCATCCAAATGGGTAAACAAGGCATGCAAGAACTTGCAGGCATACTTATGCGTTCCATTGCGGGTATCGGTGCGAGCGTGGTCAAACTTGGGAAAAAAGGACAAAAACAAAAACATGATACAATGAACTCATGCACCACCTCTGCACACCAACGCAGGAGAAGGGTGCATTTTGAACCCTCCACCAGCGGGAGTCTGGAGAAGTTGTGCACAAGGTCTCTTCAGGCCCTGGCACTCCAAGCCCAGAACACGCGAGGTTTCACACAACAATTCCCATACGCACAAGACCCTCCTTGGCGGCTTCGTTTCGGGCGGCCTTTTTGGTACCACCTTTGCCACGCCCAAAAACCTTGCCGTCGACCTCGACGCGGACGGCCCAGATGGGGGTGGTGATTGTCCCTTCGTCGACGCAGTCGTCGTACACCCACTCGACCTCGTGCCCACGTTTCTGGAGTTGTTGGTTGAACAGGGCTAGATGGCCTATTGTTGTGGAAGTGCTTGACGCATGCGGTCTCCTGGCGGGCGCATCGCCACCGCCTGCTCTCTTCTTGGGCGTCTCGGATGACGGCGTCGACGGCGGGGCGTCCGAGGTCGGGGAGGACGGAGGGGGGGTCGAGGAAACGCTTGTGCTGGCGGTGAGTGGTGGGGATACTGGCACAGGGAGGGGAGGAAGGCCGTGCTGTTTGCGGACGCGGATGTATGCCTCTGTGGTATAGGGTTTAAAGAGCACCCTGATCCAGCGTTCGACGTTGGTGAGACCCTGATCGAGATAGAGTCCTCCCACGTAAGACTGTGCACATGTTAGCAGGGGTGCGAACGACGCATGTGAATGAAACTGACTTCGAAGACGTCGGCTGTTGCGGAGGGACGTCAGAAGAATGATGCAGGCAGGGCAAGAGGGCATACTTGCCTTGTATGTTGATGCTGGCTTGCAGAGTGAGAGCCTGGGCGGGGTGGAGCCTAAGTTTTGCAGGCAGGTCGTAGCGGCGGGAAATATCAGCGAGTGTCGCGTTGCCAACGATCAAGGCGCGGACTTTCTAATCGGAAGGATGAGCAAGAAGGACAGGGTTGGAGAGAAGGAGTGCCAACCGTAGAGGGACCGACACGGAGCGTAGGGTATGTGTCGTGGAGGAGACGAGTGACGATGAGGCCAAGGACGGTATCGCCGAGATGCTCGAATCTGGGGGAGGGGGTGCCGGTGAGCGGTCGGTTGGCGGGGTCGGGTGTCGGGCCGGACTTACTTTTCGTTGTCAGGGCTTGGGTCGTCAAGATGGTCCTCGAAGACGTGGTTTGGGCGAGCGTAGTAGCTGCGGTGGGTAAATATTTTTGTTCGGATGTGGTGGTCGATGATGGGGGGAAGGGGTGGGAAGGGGTTCTCGTCTGAGAAAGTGGGGTTGAGGTCAGGTGGAGGGCCGACGGCCATGTCTTGTGGTGTGTCGGGGTTGGGGAAGTGAGAGAGGGAGTGGAAGGAGAGGGAACGGAAGCTGAGGGGAATTCTGGCAAGTGAGACAGGGACGCGCACGAAGATGGACATTTGTGGGGAGAATCACATCAAAACCTTTATGTAGAACTATACGACCGTAAAATAAACTCTTCGGAACTCCAAGACTATATCAGCCGCACCACTGATCCTCATCACTCGAGCAACGGGCAGCTGAAGGTTACAAAGTCTCCATTCTTGAGCTGCTCGCCTTCAGACCCTCGTCCGAACTGAGTTTCGTCGCCATCCTCTAAGATAATATTTGAACCCTATCTTGCCATGATCATGGATGGGAACTGTTCGCAAGAGGTATTTTGTAACCTAATTAACGGATCAATCATAATGATTCGGATCGGAGGTGGTGCTAGTTAATGAAATCGCACCCTTCCACCCTCTTCAATTACCTCGACTCCCCAGTTCAAGCCATAAGAATTGACATGGGCATACTCTATATTCATGACATTGCCGACATCATTCAGATTGCACACAATGTCATCTACACTTCGGAGAGTGTTTGGCTAGATACATGTAAGTCAGTACTATGAACGATGATCACCTTTTTCACAGTTTTACAACGTGCCGATGTATTTTTCTGTAGTCAGGCTGAATTCGTCAACAGACGCGGGTGAGGAGGAGAGCTTTCAAGTTTGCACTCGTGATCTGATCTAATATCATCCAACAGGGCTCCATTTGCTACCACATTCTGTGTGTCCTACCCTTCCCTCCGTAATTCGAGACTCATCTAATCTAGGTCGCACTGGCTATTGGAAGCATCTTCACTGGCTGGTCAGTCTGGTCTCTGCTACGGTGAGAATAAACTTTATCGCTGATCTACTTAGGTTAATACGTAGAACCGGAAATTCTTCAAGATCATCTTGGTGTCAGCTGCATTTGCCGTACTAGCAAGCACACTCGTTGCGTCGTGGAATGACAAGACGTCAGCCCTCGATTTGTAACAGGTAGTTTCGTCAACAGCACGGTGATCGTGAGTATTTTTCTATTTACCGTCTTTCCATCTTACACCGGACTCGCACATAGGCCATGATCGCAACTTGCGTTTCTACGGAGGACATGGCTGTGGCTACTGGAAGTGAGTTCCACGTCACGGTTCTGATGGGAAAGTAGAAGAGTTTTGACTGTCCATAGTACGACCCAGTCCTATTCCGCACCACAGGCCGAGTTCTTGGGGTTAGTTTGTCGGGTATATTGTTGCAGGGCGTTCTGGTCAGACACTCGATCAATCTGATTCCCGAGCTTGTTCCTCCTCTTCGGAATGCTGCAGTGGAGTCGTATGTTACTGCGTTGCGTGCCGTTTTCATTTCACAAATCACCACTAGCGCTCTTGCATTGGTGGCCTGTGCATTTATCGAGGAACATACTCTTTCGTGCGTCCCCATTTGGAATTGCAGTACGAGAGCCTACTATAGTGACATTATGTTTTACAGATGAACGGTGAATACCCCAGAATAGAAGGTTTCCGTCAACAATGATAGATTTGGAGACCCTTGGACCTTTCAACTGACGCGGCCCATATGTTGACCTACGTCTAGACATTCACTTCTTCGTAACCTGTTGCGTATTCTTGTCGCTGCCAGGCCGTGTCCACCTTCCGAGTCGTTCCCCTTTGTCGTCTTTTCTCCTCAAAGTCAAAGTGTAGTAGTATTTATATATATCTACGCGGTGTCAGAGAGCCCTGCCACACCAAAAAAAGAAAGCTGAGGGACAAGAAAAGTGTACTAGGGATACCGTCGACTCGATCGAGACGGAGCATCTGGTGTTGACACCTTCCATTCAGGAAGCGTTTGGGCTACACATTGAGCCTGGCTCCGTGAGTCCCTAAAGCTTTAAGCTGGGTATGCTAATACCAAAGCGCGAGATACTAGCATCAATCCCCACGCATCGGGTTCAGATCCCACCCTGGACACGGCACGATCGGCTAGTAGGCAACGATCTGTTCGGAACGACACACCATATGTAGACGGTGTGTGAGGACACCCATTGAGTATGTGTGGTCACATGTATACGTCTTTGCAGGCGCATGAAGGTTCCGCCGATGAAAGAGAAGGGTGGAGTACGTAGATCGGAACAAGACAAGTTGAACGCATACGATATTTCGGCTTCGATCGTTATGTACATGATACACGCACACTTTCCTAAAAAAAACGTTCAAGCATACAATCGTTCTCCATCGTGCCGCCAAACTAGATAGCTTACACTCACACCTCCGACTCCACGTCATGATATAGGGCTCATGCGGATCGTTCGACCCCACATTTACGCAGCCCGGCAAGGTAGTTCTGGAGGACTTCGTCCCAAGAGTAGTAAGGCTTATCGGACTCGACCCTACGGCCGGGCTCCGGAGTGCCATTGACGGGCGCTTTGTAGTACCACTGCGTGCTGTCACGGTAGGTAGGATGAGCAAGCCACGTTGCGTGTGAACGAATCCAAAAAACGCTCACTTCCACACGTTATCTTCCAACGCGCAAACGAATAAGAAAAAAAAACTGTAGAGAATGAATGGGAGTGCCTCACCGGTAATGACGCTGTTCGTGTAGTTGTTCTGAACCAAACAAATGAAACGGTGCACGAACCAACTCAAGGCTGACTCACACCCGCGAATGAGACGATTGCTTTACCAGTCGATGATCCAGCGCTCTGACTGCCATGAGAGGTGGAGAAGTCGATCGGAGAACCATCGTTGATGACGAAGAACCTGCGATATGGTCAACGAGAGCAAAATAACATTCTGTTATGTACCCACCTCAAAGTCTGGCGCTGGTAATTGTGACTGTACTCCTTACCCCATTGCACACGCGTGTCGGAGGCGACCGTGTTCGTAGAGGGATAAGGATAGGCAGGGTCTGGTAAAATAACCGCGCTGGGCGTAAGCAAGTTAAATTCGGCCCAGTCTGGTAACATGATCAGTGACCCTGCTGCGAATGCGTATAGTACCAACAAACCCGATTGAATATCCAGAATAACAGCTGTTCTGTAGACTTCGGGGTGGCCGACGATCCACATGAACGCGTCATAGAGTGGATCAGCATAGCTCCTAAGCACGTCGCTCTCAGCATACTTCAACAAGCTCCATAATTCGATGACCTGGATGCTCATAAGACCGGGATTGTTATCCTTGATAGACGCGATCCATTTGGTGTAGTCACCATAGGTCGCATCGGTATTGGCGAGCTTCGAACGGTCACCTCCGCCTGAGATAGAGACTAGATATTGAAAGTACTCGGAGAAGCGCTTGTACTGATCCTGGTTTTTGACAGAAGCGTCGAAATCTCCACCAGAAGGAATGCCGTTGAACTTGGCTTTCACGTCGGTGTTAAACATGCTGTTGACACTTGGAGACTCGTTTGAAGCCCAGACTTTCTTTGGAAACCGTGTCAGCAGCATGATAGTCAAAATGAGTAGACCTTACCAGGGGATATCGAGCTCCGTAGTTCACATTGATGACGATATGTGATCCATGATCGCGGAAAAAACTCTTGTATTTTTCTACTACCTCCGTATTAGACGAATTGAATGGTTTGGGAAGTCCACTGAGTGGGTTGATGAGCGAGTTCTCGTTAAGTGATGCGCCATAGTCCCGGAGTCGAGCACTGTAAGCTCCCTCGGAGTAGCTGAAGAATGCATACTGATGGGTCGAAAGGAATGATTTCCGGGCTGCATAAGTCCCTGAAGTGGTTCCTGAGACAGCGAAGTAACGGAGAGGATACGAGGCATCGGCGCTGAACTGGCTCGCAGCATCTTGTCCATTTGGGAACGAGACGTACTCGCTCCAGACTGGATTGTCAAGCGTGAGAGAAACAGCGACAGGAACACTGTATGTCACGCCGCCTGCCAGTGATAGATGATGCGGGGTACGGTAAGCAAACGATGTAAACAATATAGGAATCCTCACCAATCTCAACGTTCCGAACATTGCTGAAGTCGATTTCGAGGAGACGTCTCCGGTAAATTATATAGTCTTCAACCTTGTAAGTCATCTTCAGCGACGACATGACTGAGTCACGGATGGATACATACTGCCCCGATGTCGAAAGGGGTGATGTCGGCAAGATTGAGTGCATATCCAATGCGGTCGACGGCGGGGAGGTCTGCCATGGCGTAGAGTATTTCGGTGCTGTGAACAGTAAGAGGTTACTGTGGGCTGTGGAAGCCTTGCGAGTTGCATGTTAAGTACTACTAGGGGCACCATCATGCACGACGGGGAATAATTTAGCATGGTCACGGTAAAGAGTTGACTTCGATCATCCATATACCAAATGGAGTCAGTGACCAGGGGCGGAATCATGGTTCCGTTGTGAGACTGGACGGTGAACAGTTCATGCCCGCCACACGAAGTAATGGAATTGATCACGAGTAGGAGGATACGGTCGAATGAGGCCGATCGATTGGGATTTCATTCATTTGGTCGAGTCACCTGAGAATAAGAAGTATGTAGTACAATTCAAGTAACGTTCTCTCCGAGTCAACTTTGGCCATCACTGATCCACTTCAAGTTGACCTCTGAATATTGAATGTCATTACCATTACCTTACCACGGTCTGTCTCTTTCGTTCACTCCAACATCGCCGCATCTTCTAGAAATACTTCGCGCTGGTGCGACCATATTTTACTTGAACTTGGAGTCTTGACTGAATAGCATCGAAATCCCCCTTTGGCCTGTCTTTGTTGAACCCTCGCATAGCATGTCAACTCAATCAGAGGATTCTCCTCCCCAGTTTCCTCCATGCGAATGGATCGGTTATGGTTTGGACCTGACTGGCCTCGATCCATTCGACTTCGCATCGGTAGGCGCAAAGGTAATACGCTCCTTACATCCGCTTCACCTTCTCCACCAAGGTCGTCTCAGCCAAGACCAAAATTCGCATCGTGGATATCAAAAAGGACACAAGGACACAGACCTTGATAATAGGTACGAGGTTCACCATCATACCGCACTTTTCTGACGGCAGGCTATCTAGATGGCGTCGAATATACGATCCCTAGAGTTGTCCGGGCTTCCGAGGACACTGCTAGCCTGGGTTTCAGCAGGAAATTCTCTGACGGCGCGCTTGCAGTGAACGCTTTACAGAGCGATTCCTCCCTCGCGCACCATCTTCTCTCGGTCACGACAGAAAACAATTCGCTTTTCCCCCTGGATAAGTCCTTGCCCACGAAAGACCAATACTATTTCTTCGTCAACAACCACGCTAGGTACAGTGGGAGGCTCCGCGATTATCTTGATTTCGTCAACGAAAAAGAACTTTTGGAACACGTATCTAAATTGGCGCCCTTCGACGCTGAAAATCCAGAAGTAGTTCAAGCTTATCTTGCGTTCTTCAGCACTGTTGGAAGCCACTTCGTCGCCGCCACTCATTTTGGGGCTAGCTTCCAGTTGGTCTGTATTTAGGATTCTGTTCATGTTCACTCTTACTGACTTGCAGATAGGAAGTCTGGGCTTCAAACAAGTATGAGGAAGTCAACAGCAATTTCGTTCGGGACGTCACTGCAAGCATCGAGGGCTTGAATGATGGGGGGGAATTCGACGGGAGCGTATTCGACGAACCACAATACCAGAATTTCTCTCGGCTTTCACAGCGAATTATAAGGATCCGTGGAGGAGACCCAGGTTTGGCGAACTCTCTGGCGGATTCGCCAGACCATTCCACGTTCCAGCAGTGGACGAACTCGATCTCAGGCAATACAGCGCTAGTCAACTTCAAGGCATCCGAACTCTGGACCCTCCTACGTGATGCAAACGACAAGACTCTTAGAAGCATCGCTGGTGAACTCCAGAAAGCGTTCGAATACATCTCGTCGCTCCGAAAGGAAGCCCCAAACGATAAATATACTTGGATCACTTTCGAGACTGAATCCAAATGGGGCGAGTTTGGGATCCTGACTCCGAATGCTGTCGTTGGGGGAGGTGATAGCGACCAATTAACCTTACCGAAAGCTCTGCCACAGCTAGTCTCGCTGGGACCCGCTAAGCTACACTGGGGTTCGTCGAGCTCCTGTTTGCAAGGTCTTTTCGTGTCAGTTGGGCCACTCGTCCTTGGCTTCAGTGTTGTGTCTCACGCGTTTGTACATACTAGGGGCGAAGTTATCAATGATGGTACACCCATCAATATCTACGTCAGCTGTGATTGTGGTTCCGCCAAAGTTGTCATCCTTGGGGTAGGTTCATCACATCTCTCGGTTCTCCAGACTGACGTCGCCATCCAGCAAACTTACGAGTCCACGGGCGGGATACAGCGGTTCTCTAACGTTCCTGTCTCCTGAATCTCCGATCAATGTACTTGTGTTGGTGGAAGGTGTCAACTGAGTCCGTCATTTTTGTACTGTTGTCGAGTGCTTGGAAGTTGGTGTGGGTGCTATGTTCAATTGGAACGAAACAGAGGTGTGAATGTTATCTCAATGCTCAGTGCGTGGTGTCACTGCTGGTAATCGTCCTGTCGCGAAGAAGGCGCGCTTGAACGTTCTTGCTCGCGTTCGGAGAATTCATTGGCGCCAGTATCGACTCACCTACTGAGCTTTACATAGCATATTCTTTACCGAGAACGACCTGTTCATGGGCGGCGGCCTATGATGCGCGATTACTATAATCATTTCGCCTGCTTCTGTTCCACAGAAAGAAAAGAAAAAGGAATCAAAGAAGCAACTCTTTACCACACATGGCTAGCTCCGTTGTACGACTGCTGAAACGGAAACGCGGGTCCAAAGATCGCATTTGGGTTACCTCGACATCGATTCTGGAAGAGCTTCATCTCGGGATCCGAAACCACCAACGAGTAGCGCCGATGGTGCAGTCGATCGAGTCCGATTCGCGGCCGTCATCATATCACATGGTCGTCCGCGTTGCCGAGTTCTCCGCGTCCAGCAGCTCATGATCATCGGTTCGATGCCCAACGTGATTAATCATACATATGCCACTGTGGAAGTACCACCGATGTGAGCGTGGGTAGCACTGGCAAATGAAAGGCTAGGAATCCATCGAAGAATCCATCGATGTTAATGACAAAATACTACTTATTTTCCTCAGTGGAGCAACAGACGGGCCACACCAGTAACGATGACTCGGAATCGTAATTGAACTCACCACATCAGCGTGCTGATCTGGAGATAATCTGCCCTGATCGTACAAATTCCGTCTTTGCACGATGCACAATTTAGTTTCCGTTCCGGATTATTGGGTATAAAAAGGTGATGCCAGTGAGGTACCAGCAGAAGAACGTACCAGCAGAACCAAAGATGGCTTTTCAGGACCAGTCCAGTTTGTCATTTCCTCGTCGAACATTTTGATTAAGCACTCACTTTCTCTTTTCAAGCCCGTCCTTTGGACTCATATCTTGTATGAACACCGTGGCGTGCCGTATAGTCAACTTGAAGGAACCACATCAGAAGCTTGGTGGTTGTTCAGAATACTACGCTCGCCACGCGGACATTATGTCCTAAATTTGTTGTTGAGTCCATATGAACCCCGCATTGGTAAGTTCAATCGCTGATAAGTTACAAAGTTCACGCGGTCACTGCATCGCAGGCATCGGACATCTCCTCGTCCGAATCTAAGTTATCCAGATTACACTGTTACGTTGTATTTTGGAGGGTTAGCGGGCCTAACGCGAGGCCCAACGAAGACTCTAATTGGACCGGAAAACGGTGGTGGTACTTATCCATTCATATCCGAAGCATGTCGTGCCAGTGGTGATGGATGTGCAATACCCAGGATGGTGCGTATCAGAACTTGCAACCTAATGCTTCCAGTACTAGCTAGGTACCGCCCGCAAGTGGTGACCCAGTCACAGTGTGTATTTGCGCCTCAGGATGCAGCGGGCATTTGCTTGAGCAGGCTCTCAGGTTAACAATCTTGGACGCCAACCCAGCATTTAAGGGATGGCCCCTTCGACCATGACCCCTTCGTCAAAATTTCTGCTCGTTCGAACTCCCTAGTCACGAATGCCCGTTCTCAGATCATCTGACTTCAAAGAATTTCCTGCATGTGATGTCCTGGGTTATAGCTTGGACTTCACGACAACCAGTTCGACGGACGTAAAATCGGTTGGTGTTTAAAACGGTTTGTTTGTTAGGATTGACGCTCATCTCACCTTGCCTCCCAGGTCATTGCAGCCGTCAAGAGGGCCCGTAGGATTATCAGATACTATCCTGATGAAGACACGCGAAAACTTGAAGTAGGCAAGTACATCATATCGCAAACATCAATTCCTTCTCACATTATTTGGCTCCATAGAGGGGGTCGTCTATGACGTCCCGCGGTGCATCGGCATAACGGATTTTAACAGCAGCGATGGCAACTACGTTACTTACAAGAACGGAGTGGAAGCGGCCTCTATACTCAAAGTGGATACGTCCCTCTCGGCTCGTTACCTTGCGGTATCCGCAAGTACCTCTACCTCATATTCTATCGACAAGACGTATAGGAGAGAAGACCAATGGGCGATGTACAGCTTCAATGCTGACACTTACCTTGCTTCGCTCAGAGATTACTCCGACCTGCTGAACGCGTCAAACCTCTTGAGTAGGCTTGAAGACTTGGAGCCCATCGGAAATGGCAGCAACGATGATATTGTTGATGACTGGAAGCAATTCTTCGCTTCCTGGGGCACTCATGCCATCATCAATGCGGCGTTTGGCGCTCGATTCCAGTTGGTAAGCTGGAGGACCATCCTCATGCATCGTGCTGTCGCTCACCAATTGGACCGCCAGAACGTGTGGGCGTCCAACTCCAACAGCTCGGTTAACGAGCGGTTCTCGACTAATGTTACCGCTGCATTCAACGGCATTGGCGCGGGCGGCCAGTTTGATACCTCTGTGATGACAGAAGAACAATACAAGACGTTCTCCGAGTACATGCAGAAGCAGGTGTCCGTTGTGGGTGGCAACCCTCAGATCAACAAGGAGCTCACTGCGGATCCCGCGCACAACGATGTCTTTGTGAAATGGGCCGGCACCGTCGCCGAAGACTCTTCCATCACGGCTATGAACGTGGTCGAGCTGTGGGTACTTATGAAGGACTCGGCCAAGAAAGAGGTCCGAGAGGCCGCTAAGATGGTCATGGACGCGTACAACTATATAGTCTCGCACCCTCTTCCATACAAGACGGCCGTCGTATTCGACATCCAAAGTGACTGTGAGTTGACCATCGCCTGCAGCAGGTATTATTGGTACGCAGTTTTTACTAACGAGCGCGATGCAACAGGGGCCGAATTCAACCTCTTGGCTCCGGAAGCCGTCATCATACCAGACCCCAGCAACCCATTCCCGCCCAATACCGTCGCGTCGAACACCCGTGTTCAGTGGGGAAAGGAATACAGTCACATATATGAAAGAAAGACACTCATGTGAGTTTCCTTGGATTCTACCGTGCCATCGACCGCGGCGGACGTTGGTTGAATATCCGGTCTCTAGGTTTTATGTTGTCAACGACGGCTCGCCCATCAATTTCTCCATCTCCCATGGAAGCAATGGCGCCAAACCGAACCAGGGAAGAGCGGAGGCTATCATAGAGAGGGTGAGTAACCTGCTGCTGCGTGAATGGCAACTGGTTATTGAGTCCATTGGTCATCAGGTGAACTATTTGAGCGACAAAGTTACTGGTACGTACCCGGCCCCCTATACGACTCTTTCCTTGCTTGCCTCTTACACGTCCGACTTTGAAAAGATAACGTGTGGAACACCATGTGGTTTTACCAAAAGCCGGTCTCCGCTAAACCTGCTTCCACGAGATTCAAGCTGGCTCGCACTGGATACCAGTGGGACACAGTCCTTAAGGAGTATTTGGAAGAGATTGGGGCCGGTGATTGGCTGTGATCTGTTCTTCATTTGCACCCAGTGGTCTGGCAAGCGTATGTTAGCAGATCTTCGTGTCGGTGTCGGCGATTTGTATGTTAGTCATGTTGTGACGAGAATCTGTCCTGTAGGTCGCTTGGTTGAAAGGTCGACAATATCAAGTGGCAAGGACAATTATCTCGTCCAGTCAGCGAATAAAGAACATGGTACTCGGTCTCTTCCTACAGTGACTCCGTATTGAAGCACCCAAGAAGCTAGATTTCTTGCAACGACGGTGGAATTAGTAGCACACGATGAAGTGGGTGCTTCGGTAGCCCCAAATACCGAAACGATCAGAGAGATTCCCGCTGCGTTGTATTCCTGGATATAAAAGTCCTCCCAGTCAATGGGCAGATTGTTCCATCACGTCTACATGACCGGTTGCCAGTGGTGCGGTATCATTGTCAGGTGATAAGGTTTGTAAACTCTGAGGTACTAATTGTATGCATACCAATGTCTTCAAGGCCACTTGTTTTGTGTCCCGATCCCCTCTTCAGCTACCTGGAGGAGCTTGTACATCTCCTCGTTGATGTATTCACTGACAAAAGATGCAGTACTACTTGACCCAGATGTTTGCCCTCCCGTTATCAGGACTACCACATAAATGATTCAAGTTGTCAAACATCTAGAAGTGATAAGTAAAAGACTGTTTGCTCACATGCAAGGTGTAAAGAACTTTGCTGACATCTGCAATGAAGTTGACGTCTCTAGGATCTCACATCCCTGAAACAATGCCCGATACCTCAAAAGAAACCTGACAGTACCTGGTCCTGACTTGACACGAAATCCTCCTTCAAGCTTTCGACTGCGACAAACGAGAGTGAGCTTTATGATTGGGTGATTACAGTCTTTAGCTGACCATTTTCATTCAGCTTTTCATGGCAGGTTCCGAGTTTAAATCAATCCAGCACTCAGTCACTGGCCACGATCACCAAATTTTCATGTACAGAAAATTAAGGGCAATGTGCTCGAATTTGGCACCTTGTTCTCCTGATTCTTGGATGGGTTTCACAACAGGCAAGTCCAACCATACATTATTCAGTTCAAGGATTTCCAGGGCGTGTTGTTCCATTGTTACCTGTATTTACTAGTCAATGTAAGAGGTTAGTATCAAGAAGTTTCAAGCAGGGCGTCTGCACCGCCACCGGTTTCCGTTCCCCTATCTAAGTTGTAACGGTACGATTAGACCCAATTGCAAGATCTTGAACGACATCCACCCACCACTATGCCTCCTTTCCTTGTGCAGCTGCCGCGGCCTGTGTGCGTAGACCGGATTAGTTCTATGGAACACAAGTACGACGATCCAACGTACCTTGGCTTTGGCTTTCATCGCAAAGTAGTCCTTGTGTAGTCCGCATTCCGTCTTTTCCTCCTTGCCTGCCCACCGACCGGCCC
>JBBPOM010000086.1:0-26924 GCA_038091455.1 Leccinum uliginosum
CGTCCTGTCGTGTCTGGGTTGCCGAGAACGATGAGTCGGTCGTCGTGTGTCGGTCCGCAGGTCAGGATAAGCCGCCACTGCGACTGACCTAAACCTGGACCGTCTGACGTAGCAAGGAGCGGAGGTCTCGGTACGGGGATTTCCTTGTACGCGGTGCTCGTCCGCCAGGAGGTGAGTTTGGCGGGTTTGGTGGTGATCGCGTCGTCAGAGTCGTGGAGAGACCAGGTGTAATAGATGTCGACGGGACGGTCGTCAAAGTATTCTGTGCGGAGATCGTTGCATATCTGCGGTGTAACGAGGAGTGGATCGGTGACGTTTGCTTGCAAGGGTGGTGGACGGAGAAAAGAAATGTAATAAAACATAGGTAGTATAGTGCCTAATTAGTAAATTACGGGTCTACGACTTGCCGACATTCCTTTCAGCGCTCCTTCAACCTCAATCCGTGGCTGTTGCGAACTCAAAGTCGTACGTTCGTTCAGTCACCGAAGAAATGGTTTCCTAGGGTTGCTCGAAACGTGTCGGGAAGAACGACAGATACATACCGTCCTCGAAACTTTGGTCCAAAACGGTCGGGACCGTTGCGTGGGAATCCTGGGTGTGGTGAAAGGTTGAAACTCTTCCGCAACTACTCACCGTCGACATCTCCAGCGTCGTCTGCCTCTCCCCTTACCCCTCCTGATATCGAGTATCTTATCCAAGGTAATAGTCTCGGCATCGTCACCGCCAGGTCTCGCAAAAGCAGAGACTCGGAGTACCGTTGGCGATGGACTGTAAGCCCCACTGGCATACCATCACCAGCATGGTAGTATATATGCCTCGCTGCGTACCATAGATCTCACCTCATTTACCGTGTCAGGCTGCCTAAATATTTGAGGCCAAGGTCATCAGACTTCAGCTGTGACAAATGATTCATACACATCATCCATTTGACCTACTTACCATCAGTCGATTTGTTCCTACTATCACTGATGGTCGTGGACATCAGTGTTGGCTTCTCATTATTTAGGCTGTGGGCGGGTGGGCGTTTCATTGCCCTGTCCACTCCTCTACTATGCGATCCATTACGATGACCATATTTGCAGTCACCAGTAGCCTGGTTGCTCTGGCCATTGCAAATCCTGTACCAAAGAGGAAGACTAGTGGCATGGCCATACCGCTCTCCAGGCACCCTTCCTCTCTGGAATTTAACGAAACCATTGAGCTTGATGCAATCACCTCTCATGGTATATTAGTTAGGGAGTACGTGGAATCAACCGTTACATCAGGTCTGCTCAGCCTTTTTTTATATAGGAAGATCCTTAGTGGCCTGCACAATTACGAAAGGAACACGGGGACCATACATCCTTTCGCTGTCAAACGGAGCGACTCGGAGTCCGGACTCGGAAGGCGTGGCGCTAGCGTCCCGCTGACACCTTTTCGACATCTTTCGTGGATGGCCGAGATTTCAATTGGCACTCCTGCCAAGACCTTCACGGGTAAATTCGACTTGTATCATTTTGGTATATGTTTACCATGATCTACGTGACAGTCAATATCGACACTGGTGCAGGGTGGGTACTTTCTTTTAGTTCATGCACCTGTTTTTGTTCATATCAAGGCAGCGATATGTGGATACTGAAGACTGGCTGTGCTGGGATTTCCGCAGATCGCGACCTCTGGAATCCCGAATCGTCCAGTTCTGCTAAGGACACGGGGAGGTCATTTCGGCTCCCATACGGAGATGGATCCGTCGTCGTCGCTGATCTATTCACTGATAAAGTAACCATTGCTGGATTCACTGTATGTGTTTTTTTGTATCGTTTATGAGCATGACCATTGAATTCAGAGGTCAAACTAGGCAGACCCTCAGTTGTTCGGTGCTGCAACATCGTACACTTCGCCAAGGACGTATGGATACCCTGCAGACGGTTTGTTGGGATTGGCCTTCCCTTCTGTCGCGAAATTTGGTGATAATCTGTTTGAATCGCTTGTCAAACACAATCAGTTAACCAATCCGATACTGTCATTTAAACTCTCTTCTTCTGATGCTGAGATGTACGTTGGTGGAACAAATTCTATGTTGTACAAGGGTAAGATCACTTATACACCCGTAACACAACGTGTGAGTCAAGATGGTAGATCATAGATGGGAGTGGATGTTTCTGACATTGGCATTTATATAGGGATTCTGGCAGGTGTCCATGGAAGATCTTCGTCTTGATGGTCACATCATCTTCGAAAATGTACCTGTTATTTTGGATACCGGTGCAACCCACATGTACGGAGATTGGAATCAGGTTGCAGAATTGTACAGGCACCTGGGCGGTACCCTCAAAGAACATGGAGGCTTTGGTCTCTATTCCCGTGAGCTCCGATTGCGTCGATACGTTGCTTTTACTGACAACCTGCAGTACCGTGCAACTCTTTCCCAGCACTGAGCTTGACCTTCGGTGGCAAGACGATGGAAATCTCTCCCGAACGTTTCAGACTTGGCCCAATCGCGAAAGGTTCTCCTGACTGTTTCGGTTCCATTTTCGCCCAGAAGCAGCCTGTTGGTGAGATTTTTTTGTGGCGCTCAATGGACTCGTTCTGACTGTACTTATGGTCTAGCATACTGGATCATTGGCTTGGATCTCATGCAGGGCGTATACACCGTGTTCGATTACAGTAATTTACGGGTCGGGTTTGCGGACCTTGCTTGAATGCATCACGAGTGTTCGGATGCTTGTATGAATTGATCTTTTCACTCCGGGGTTGACCAGAACCTCCGCTCCTTCATTGGATTTCAGGGCCGTTCAATTACCGACTGTAATAATCGACAATGCGACTTCCTCAGGCCGAAGGTAAACGGTATGTCGCGCCTCCCGTGTCGGTGGTTCGTGGCGTTGACGTTCGCACGTAGAGACATCCAGTCCAAGATCCTTCAACGCCTTCATAATTGTACTTGAAGGTAATGAATTCAAGTTCGTTTTCCTCTCGATGACGTCTGTAAACACGAGGACGTGGCTCCAGACATGGTGATGTCCGTAAGGCAGACGACCGTCTTGTCCGTTTCTCACCCAGACGGTGAAGACTTGTTCAATACGTGTTCGGATCTGGAGAAGGTGGCATGGGAGCTGTCACTGGCAGATCCGACGCGCAGACTCAAAACCGAGGTATGTGGGATTGACATCAGACTCCCGAGAGCTGAGGCTCATGGAAACGATAGTACAACGTCATCCAATTGTTCCGCTCATTCGCGCCCATGCTATGCAAGCGACCGAAACACAAGCTCGAAGAGTCTGTCAATAATATGGAGGGTCGCATGTTCATCATCGAAGAAAAACTGGACGGGGAACGGACGCAACTGCACAAGCGCGGTAACAAGTATTTCTACTGCTCGAGGTGAGGATGAATGATCGTATCCCGCCCGATCAGTTGTTTATGCTTGCTGTAGAAAAGGAAAACATTACACGTACCTCTACGGAAAGGACGCAGCGGGGGACGGTAGTCTAACACCCCACATCGAGGCTGCATTCGATGAACGGGTTGAAGAGTACGTTCGAGCAATATCAGGTGTACCGTACTTGACGAAGCTACAGGATCATGCTTGACGGTGAAATGGTGGTATAGGATCCAGTATCAGAGCGAAACTTGCCGTTCGGGACCTTGAAAACTGCTGCACGCGACGGGATTGTCGTCCTCTTCGTTTATCAAGTTTTTCACACCTCACTTCCAGATAAATCAAAGGTCGAGAACAGTCCCAGACCATGTTGTAGGTGATTTGATTGCGAAATTGATGGATTGACGCATCGTCCACGTTCTAGTCAAAATATTCGATCTGCTATATCTCAACGGCATGTCTCTCGACAAAAAGTCTCTCAAATTTTGAAAACGAAATCTACGCTCCTGTATCCAACCAATTCCTGGGCGAGTCGAGTTCGTGATTGAGTTTGAAGGCAAGACTGCCAAGGACGTTAAGATGGTCCCGTGGCACGAAGTCTGACCTCATACTTGAATCGAACTCATAAATATTCGGTACATTAAAGGGAACATTTGCGATGGTTCAAGCGAGGTCCGCAAGCCCGACCTGGACATTGGTGTAATCGAACACGCTGTATACGCCCTGCAAGAAAGCATTCCCAATGTTCCAAAATTCTAGGCCACATAATTAGAACGGATTCCATCTAGTGCCGAAAAAGGCGATTTAGGAAGCGATAGGCATTAAAATCTCACCGTAACTGTGTTTAGCAATGATGACACCGAAACAATGGGGAGAACCTTCATCAAGTGGTATAAGTCTGAAAACCTCGGGAGGGATTTCAAATGTCCTGCCACCGAAGGTGAGGCCCAGCGGTGGGAAAGAGTCGCACGGTACTGCAAGCTGTCGATAAAAACAAGATATGCCAAACGCAATGAGAACTCACGGTAATAGTAACCCTCGCCTGCATGTTCCAGGAGGGTACCGCCAAGGCGTCCGTACAGTTTTGCAACCTGGTTCCAATCTCCGTAGATGAGGCTTGTACCAGTGTCGAAAATAACAGGTACATTGTTGAGGATTTTATCACCATTGATACGAACATCATCCATGGACACTTGCCAGTAACCCTACATATAGAATATCAATGTCAGTAAAATCCACGTCCAACTACCATTTCAACTCACAGGACTTGTTACATCTGTATAAGTGATGCCACCTCTGTACAGCATACTGTTTGTTCCACCGACGTACATCTCGGCCCCAGAAGAAGAGAGTTTAAACGAGATTATCGCATTGATTAGCTTCCCTTGGTTGAAAAGCGATTCAAACAGCGGATCAGCACCAAATTTCGAGACGGAAGGGAAGGCCAATCCCAGTAAAGCGTCCGCATCTCCATTGTTCGTTAGCGGAGAAGTGTACGAAGTTACAGAACCCAAAGTCTGAGAATCTGCCTAGGTCGGCGTTAAGGTTCAATCGTCATGCCTGTAAGAAATATAACACCTACGGTGATCCCAGCGAAGGTTACATGATCAGTATATAGATCACCTTGGATTTCGGTCCCATCTTCATATTTGCGCTGAAATGGCTGATTTTTTTTCACCGCAGATGTAGATGAATCAGGATTCCATAGGTCGCGATCATTGTTAATCCCACTGCAGCCGGTCTGCAGCACCCACAGATCGCTGCGTTGACTTGAACAAAAACATCTTTATGAAGGAAAACAAAGTACCTACGCTGTACCAGTGTCTATCTGGACTGTGATGCAGATGAGGGTAAACATACTTCGGAATGATACTCGGAGAATTTACCCTTCAAGGTCTGAGGAGGAGTGCTAACCATAATATTGGCAGTCCACATGTCACGACCGATATCTGTCAGCGGGACGCCACTAGGGCTACGCCTTTCCAGTCCGGACTCGCTTCGTTTCACGGCGAAAGGATGCATCGTCCCCGTGTGCATCTCGTAATTGTCTAGGCCCCTAAGAATCTTCCTAAAAACAAAGCGTGAGCATTGGGGATATAACGGCTCATCCCACCCACTCCTCGACCAATATGCCATGAGAGCTAATTACGTCTAGGTCAATGCTTGTGTTATTCTGAAAGGGTGTGTGTCTGGTGAGTGGTATGGCTATGCCATCCGCCTTCCGGTTTGGTACAGGATTTGCAGTGGCCAGAGAAACCTGTCTACTGGCGACTGCAAATATCGTTATCGTAGTGAACCGCATTGTAATACAAGTAGAGGAGTGGAAAAAAAAACTGGCGGTGAAACGTCCACCGGCGGATCTTTATAATGAGAAGCCAACAGTAAGAATATCCACTGCCGCATCACGGGAGAAATTGAATGATGGGCCCGCATCACTGGTACTGAAACCGGGGTATCATGCTACAAGTAACTAAGTTACCTTGTTCAAGTTCACTGTTTGCGGGACATAATTATTACATAAATTTATTATGAAGCCTGAGATGATGATCTGGCGTAGGCGACGATTTTCCCACACAAACGTATGGAGTTAATGTAATGAAACATACTAGTACGTATTAGCTATAGCAAATTACGGGTATGCTCTGGACTACGTCTTGCCGACATTCCTTTCAGCGCTCCTTCAACTTCAATCCGTGGCTGTTGCGAACTCAAAGTCGTACGTTCGTTCAGTCACCGCAGAAATGGTTTCCTAGGGTTGCTCGAAACGTGTCGGGAAGAACGACAGATACAGTGGTACCACCGTCGACAAACGGCTTTCGAACCTTTTGTGAACGAGTCGGTCGACCTCCGATACGAAAGCAAGTTGCGGTGCGTATTTTCTATCCTTTTATTTCCCTCCGCCTCATCGACCTCCGACGGTATGGTAGTTCGTCTTGTTTGGATCCTGGGTCGCTTTCGAACTGGCTGCAGAGCAGACACAACACGAAAACGACTATTGGACCAAAGAAGTCCAGAGGTTCATGAGTATATGGACTTTCCGTCAACCCTCGCACGATGAGATCAGAAAAGCCAAGGCCCGTGCGCAGATATCCGTACGTTGCTTCTCGTTTCAGTCCCGCTCACGCCCCGTCTCACGGCTTGCCGCGGACAGCAATTCCACAAGTACCTCGAATCAGTCAAGGAAAACATCTCTAAATGGCCTATCGCCTTGCAAAACATATCCTTGACCGTGTCTGCGTTCGTGGGCTCGTTCTATTACGATGCCAGCGAAGGCAGGCGACTTTGCTGGTCGATCTGCGCGTTGAACGCTGCCATCTTTCTCATGTGGAAGATACCTCGGCTTCAACCTTTCATGAACAGAAGCTTCTTGCACGATCCACTCTCTGGAAAAGCATATACGCTGCTTACCAGCATGTTCAGGTCGGTGGCTCTGCTTGGCAAAGTTTGCCTGTTTGCGCCCAGGACTGAGTTTCTCGTGTCAGTCACAATGGGTTTTTCCACCTTGCCGCCAACTCGATGGCGTTGGCAAGCTTTGGCGAGCACTCTTTCACTACCTTCATCTAGTGATAGGACGACTGACTTTACTTTAGGCGCAGCCGCGACGCACTACTTGTGCATTGCCCCATCGCGCGAACCGGACGTTAGTGCTCAGTGGCATTTCCTCGCATTCTTCATTTCGGGTATGGATCTCCCCCACCTGCCATACTTTATGTTTTGCGTGCTCATGCTTGTGCTCGCCCCACCAGCTGGACTGTTCTCTGGGCTAGTCAGCCACGTAGTCTCAGCCAAAGTGCTGTACCCTAGAATCCTGTCGCATCTATCCAAGCAAGCCGCGGTGCGATCGTCGCCAGCAGCATCGGCCCTCATGGGTACTAGCGACGTGTCGCGGGACGCACCACGGAAGATACTTCCTTCCCTTGGCGCTTCCGGGGCGATCTATGCAGCGGTCGTACTGACTGCGCTAGCT
This sequence comes from Leccinum uliginosum, assembly GCA_038091455.1. NCBI lineage: Eukaryota > Fungi > Basidiomycota > Agaricomycetes > Boletales > Boletaceae > Leccinum > Leccinum uliginosum. Next base: position 7,329 of record JBBPOM010000086.1, read on the forward strand.
TTCCCGGACGCGCAGGTTCAGCCGATATTCATACCTCTTAGCCTCCCGATCACGACAGGCGTGGGTGCGCTAGTGTTGGCGGACGTCGTTGGCGTCATTCGTGGATGGAAGTGAGTGGGGGAACGGCCGATCACGGCTCATTATCGACGTTGCTAACGAAATTCGCTAGGATGTTTGATCACTATGCACACCTTGGAGGTGCGGCGTTTGGCGCGCTGTACTTTGCGTACGGGAGCGAGTTGTGGGTATGGGCGAAGGATGTGTATCGGAGGATCATTGGATCGGATCAAACAGAGGTACGGTCGGAGTGAGTCCATATACCTGTAGATGTCGACCGAATTCTGTGACCCGTTGCTTAATGCCTACAAACACTGCTCACTGTCATTTTTTTCTCACTGACGCGACGGCCGAAGTGTACTAATCACATCGAGTTCCATTTGGTTTGGTGGACGATTTGCTATCTCCCTCCCCTAGAGAGTAAGTGAGTTCAAGTGGTTTACTCTCCCTTCGAAAGTACACTGATTTCAATATTTATCACCACAAGCAATTGTATCGTAGAGTCAACGACACGAGGTACAAACAAGCTATTGATACAGCACCGCTCACTACATTCATTTGCGCACCAATGGAAAGCAGACAAATCAACGTCATTATCGTACACACTTATATTGGATGATGCAAGCCCTCTCAATCGAAGCAAACGGCAAAGCCATGATAAACGGTCGACTGAGGCGCTCACTGGATGGCGATGCGCTGGGGCTGCTGTTGAGGCTGGGCCTTGGGGAAGGTCACGTTCAACACGCCGTGTTCCATCTTGGCGTGAACATCGCTGGGCTAAGGTAGGGCACTCCTATCAGACCAAACAAGGATACAAGAGCGACTTCAGAACTCACCTTGGTTCCCTGGGGGAGCATCAAAGTGCGAGAGAACTTGCCCCAGGACCGCTCTCGGACCTTGTATCCGCTCTCGTCACGCTCTTCGGTGGAGCTGGTCTCGCCTGAGACGTTGAGGCGGTCTTGAACGATGTCGATGTTGACCTCTTCCGGCTTGATTCCGGGCAGATCGAACGTTGCGGTGACGTTCACACCGTCGGGGTCTTCATGCAGGTCCATCCTGTTTCGTCCCGGCGTTGATGAAGTGAGGCGGCTATGACGAAGTCGTGGCGTACCTGGGCCTGAAGAGCGCGCGACCAGTCTCGGTGGTGCTAGGGGTAGTGCCGGGGCGGAAGAGACGCGTGCTGAACGCATCGTCGAAGAGACGGTCAAAGTCGGTAAAGGGGTCGTAAAACGTGCGAATCAAAGACATGGTGGTTAATTGGTGGTAGGTTTGACGGGGGTGGGCAAGGATTATATACCCCCAGGGGAAACCCCGAGTCAAAGGGATGTACCCTTTTCGTATGATGACGAACGACCGAACGCAACCGACGGTCCCCCTTTTCGCCGGATCTGACTTTGCGCACCAGACTCTGACCCCTGAAGTTTGAGTTGTTCCGAGGCTCGCCCTGGCCCAGGGCGCTCGCGGATCTCATACCCGCGCTCTTCGTGCTCGAGGCTCGGTGGGACCAGTCCGAGTCTCGCCCGAGGCGGTCCTGGTTGACTCATCGATAATGTATGGACCTTCATCCGGCTCGACGGCCGAAGGGGTGAATGTTGCGGCGCGGGTCAAACTGCTATGACGTCGAACATTACGCTGAGGTCACATTTAGGGACGCGCCCCTGTCGCAGATCGTTTTCTAGATCGGTGAAAGCTCCGAGGGAAAACTTGTTTGTTACAGCGGCGGTACTAGGAAAGTCTGCCTGTCAAACTCAGTGGTCGCCAATGTTATGAACAGACTGACGAGTATCTGGTTTATTCGTTCCAGCGCATTGCAGATGGGACCCAGTACGACTGTCCGTGGCACTCGTCCTGATCGTCGAGCCAACAGAGTCCATCACGGAGAAGCATGTTCTCGAGCGCCGCCCTCGCCCGCTCGTACGTCCACCCTCGTCGGTTCACCAAAATATCCGCCACGATCCTCCCACCCTCTGCCTGTGCTTCTGCGAGAATGATACCCTGATCCTCGTCCAATTGTTTCACCACACTCCGTACCATCTTCTTCCCTCCCCCGACGTCGATGACTTGGTAGCCAGCACCGAGCGGCTGCAGTGTCTTGATACTTTGAACGACGTCCTCCTCGGTTATCACCCCGCTCTCGACGCCTCGCAGTTTACTGACCATCCTGACCAGCTCGCCCATTTCGATCAGACCACCGTTCCGTTCGCGCGTGCTCACGCACACGTCTACGATCTGAACGCCGAGCTCATACTGCCAGTCTCCTATCCCGAGCATCTCCCACAAGCCTCCCTTCCTTGGTCCTGCAAGCGGGTCGACGCCGACCGAAGAGCACATGCGCTGAAATTCATGGCGGAACTTGGGGTCGCTGCGTATCGAGTCTCGATGTGTCTTGGCGAAACCGGCGAGGGCGGTGCGGAACTGCGTGAGCTGTGACTGTAGATGGTCTACTTGTGCCTTTGATAGCTCAGAAGAGATCGTCGCGAACGAGCGCTGTGATTCTTGTTGTCGTTCGAATGCCGCTAGACCGACACCTCCGAGACGGTGCATGGGGGTCAGGAATAGCAGGCGTGGGAATACCTTCTGAGATAAGATAAGATGACTACCCACGGTTCCTAACCATCCCGACGGCGGCCGTCTCAGTCGTCGTCACCTCCATTACCAGCTTCACAGCGAAACGCAAAAGATGGGTCACTTGATAACGTTGGCAACGTACGTGGCAAGTACTCTCTGGCTAGCCATCGCTGACAAGTTCGTCACAGTTGGTAATGCTTCGACTCCAGGCACCACTCGTGTCGCTGATCCTTTATAGCTCCCTCAATCAATGGGCCTTGGATTTTCAAGTAAGAACTTTACGCCTCATTGTGACTGTGCTCAACCGACTTGTATACAGGGAAACTATGAACGAATCATTGAAAGCATTGCCATAGCCAAACAGCGAGGAGCAGCCCTCAGAGTCGGCCCAGAACTAGAGATACCGTGCGTGTCGATACTTTCATGACGTTCGTGTTCTCAGATGAAGTAGAGGTTATGGGTGCTATGATCATTTCCTCGAAGGTTCGTCCCTTTTTACATTCCCTTGTGTTAACGATCTAGAACGTTAAGCAAACAGGTGATACTGTGTTACATTCCTGGGAAGTGCTCGCAAAAATTCTCGCGGGAGACGATACTATGAACATCATCTGCGACATTGGAATGTGCGTGGATAGACGCGCAGACATAGTAATACCATCCTGACGCCGCAATCATCAGGCCAGTTGTGCACAAGAACGTGATCTATAACTGCAGGGTCATCGTTCACAACAAGCAGATCTTGTTTATCCGTCCGAAGATGTGGCTCGCTAACGACGGTAATTACCGCGAAATGAGATATTTCACGCCGTGGATGAAGCATCACGAATGGGAGGACCATTTCTTGCCCAGAATCATGCAGGCAGTCACGAAACAGGTGGGACATCTTGCACTGAATTACAGAGATTGACGCTGATCAACAACAGGTCAAAGTTCCGTTTGGCGATTGTGTAGTCAGCACCACCGATACATGTATCGGTGTGGAACTTTGCGAAGAACTGTTCACTCCTGCCAGGTTCGTGGCCCTTTCGGTTGGATAAGACGGCGGAACGGAAGAAACTCATCACATGAAGCAAGTCCACACATTTTCATGGGGCTCGACGGGGTAGAGATCTTCACCAACTCGAGTGGCAGTCATCATGAACTCCGCAAGCTCTACACCCGCGTTGAACTGATCAAGGAGGCGACTCTGAAGGTGAGAATTTACTAACTCCGCTCGTCGACGACCGCACCTCTGAAATCTTGTCAATTTAATAGCTCGGCGGAGTTTACCTGTACGCTAACCAGCAGGGATGTGATGGAGACAGGCTATATTACGACGGATGCGCGATGATTGCAATGAATGGTCACATCATAGCGCAGGGCTCCCAGTTTTCTCTCAACGATGTCGAGGTCGTCACGGCTACCATTGACATCGAGGACGTGCGTGCACACCGCACGTCGCGCAGTCGAGGACTCCAAGCAGCGTCGTCTCAAAGGTACCACCGAATCGAAGTTCCCTTTGCGCTGTCCGGTGGCAAGTTTGGAGAACCTGATGGGGATGGAAGCTTGAGCCTCCAAACGACCCTGTACCCAGCCAAGTTTCACAAACCTGAGGAGGAAATTGCGTCAGTTTCTACTTTTATTCTGAAGTTAACCGAGGAAGGCGACTGAACGTCCTCCTAACAGACTGGGACCTGCGTGCTGGCTCTGGGATTATCTTCGACGCTCTCGGACTCAGGGGTACTTTGTTCCTCTCAGCGGCGGTATTGACAGTTGCGCCACAGCGGTTATCGTATATTCCATGTGTCGCCTGGTCGCCGAAGCCGCGACTCGGGCGGGTAAAGAAGTTTCCCGTTTTCCAACTGTTTAGCTACTTACGTCATCATCTGATAGACAAGCAGGTGATCGCTGACGCACGGCGCATCGCGGGGGAGCCGGATGACTCGAGCTACATACCGTCTGATCCAAAGGAGTTCTGTGGTCGCGTGTTCCACACGTGTTACATGGGAACCGAAAATTCGAGTACGGAGACGAGAAGGAGGGCAAAAGACCTTGGAGAAGCGATTGGAAGGTAAATGTCCTCCGAGTGTGAGGGAGTACGACGGACTTGACGCAAAATCTGACAGCTACCACATCGACCTCAACATGGAATCCGTCGTCACCTCTGTCCGCGACTTGTTTGTGCTTGTGACTGGCGCACGGCCGCGTTTCAGAGCGCATGGGGGGAGCGCGGCGGAGAACTTGGCTTTGCAAAACATTCAGGTGGATTTTTGTCGTAGTATCTTGATTCTGCCTCACAAAATTCATCATTAGGCTAGGCTGCGTATGGTTATCTCGTACCTATTTGCTCAACTCCTGCCTTGGGTTAGAGGCAGACAAGGTGGATTGCTCGTGTTGGGCAGTGCCAACGTAGATGAGAGGTGAGCCATACCTGGTCTGGCCTAGAAGAGCAACAGATCGGCACGCATTTATTCTGACATGACCTCGACTCAGTCTGCGGGGATACTTGACCAAATACGACTGCTCGTCGGGTAAGAAGCGTCTCACACTTGCACATTATCGCATATTTTCTGAACATAGACACTGAACATAAATATTGAGATCAGCGGACATCAATCCCATCGGAGGTATCAGCAAGACTGACCTAAAGAAGTTCATTGCGTATGCTCAAGGAGTTTTTGACTTGCCCATTCTCGCAAGGTAGGGTTCGAAACCCACTTCGCCTCTTTCTCCTGAACGTCCTGATCGAAGTTGTTAATCAGTTTCTTGGATGCGATCCCGACGGCCGAGCTAGAGCCTATTTCGGAAACATATATGCAGGCGGACGAGGTGAGATCTACGACCCACCACTCGCTTTGCAAAATACTCATCGAACGAACGTACGAACACCGTCAGGTCGACATGGGCATGACGTACGACGAGCTTTCTGTATTTGGACGGCTTCGAAAGGTGGAAAAGTGTGGGCCATATAGCATGTTTACAAAGCTGGTGCACGAGTGGGGTGCATTCTTGTCTCCTCTACAGGTGAGGATCGTCTTGTCTTATCATGATGGGCAAACCCAAGCGCAAACGGGGACGTTAACACATATGCCTTAGATCGCGGAAAAGGTGAAACTATTCTTCTTCGAGCATGCGAGGAATAGGCACAAGATGACGACACTCACGCCTTCGTACCACGCGGTATGTTTTTCTTCGAAAGTCTTACGACATGCAAACCTGACGTCGCCAACTCCGTTAGGAATCGTATAGCCCGGACGACAACAGTACGATTCCATCTCTCTCCATGTGGAGGTGATGTGCGCTGACGGAAACTTGGGTTGATAGGGTTTGACCTCCGTCCGTTCTTGTACCCGTCGAGGTTCCCTTGGCAGTTTAGGAAGATTGATCAGGTGGCTGCCGTGCTGCCTGACAGGTCAAACCTAGGATCCGACAAAGCCAAAACTGACTAACGGCCAGGTGGTGGCAGGGCGAGGAGATGGGTAAACTGCTTGATAGATGTACAGTGAATGCTAGGACGCAAAGACAAGTTTAGTAGGTGATATCGAATAATACCCTTGGCGGCGTTCGTCATGCATAGGAAATACCAATTTGGACGACGATTCTTTTCATAAAGTAGATGCGGCGCTCGCAATGAACTGGATACTCAAGCTAGCGGCGAGAAAGCAGAGAGCTTGTTGTAGGTGTGAGAACAATCTCTGGCTAGCCAGTGTGGTAAAGCAACGAGTCCAACAAAAAGAGAAATATTACAGGCCTCGGTTTTCCTGAGGTTAGAATCAGAAATTCAAGCCCACATTGCTTACAAAAATGTAATACAGTCGGTGATGTTCTTGGTTCGATTGTCAATTTGTCACGATAATAAATGGATTCCCTGCCAAATGAAGTACCGTGACGTGACGCGTCGCACTAGGTAGTCATGGCAGCGAATAAGCGCCGGCGGGTACCCCGAAAGGGTCCTTCCTGCCCGATTACATAACCTGTGGGAATCACCTCCACCATCATCTACGAGCAGGTCCACAGGAAGCTCCCCTCTTCCCCACTCGTTATTGCCCAAACGGAAATCGACTGCCAGGTTTATGTGTGCAATAGTCTTCCAGCTTCAACTAAGTTCTGTTTTGTGCCGGCGTGTCTTGCCAGTGTTCCCCGCTCGGATCGGATGACACCGCCATCATCCACCCATCATCAGTTTCAACTATGCATCATGCGATTTGTTTGAATTCCTGATGCCGGCCGTGGATATTATTACTGTTGGTTTCTCATTATAAATCTTTGTGGGTGGATGTTTCATCGTCATTCCTTTCCACTCCTCTTCCACAATGCGATTCCTCACCATAGCCATACTTGCGGTCGCGGGCAGACTGCTTACTCTGGTCATGGCTAAACCTGTACCAAACCGGGAGGCGGGTGGAATAGCCATACCACTCACCAGACGCTCTCCTCTTCTGAATTCCTACGGGAGCATCGATCTCGATGCAATCAGCTTTCATGGTAAATTGGTTGAAGAGTGGGCGGAATGAATCCTTACATGTCCAATGCTCACGCTTTTTAGGAGGATCCTTAGGGGCCTAGACAATTACGAGATAAACACGGGGACAATGCATCCTTTCGCTGTGAAACGGAACCAGTCCGGAATTGAAAGGCGTGGCGTTAGCATCCCGTTAACACCCGGTCAAGCTGAGCCGCAGTGGATTTGCGAAATTTCGATTGGCACTCCTGCCAAGCCTATGAAGGGCAAGTGCTCCTTTTATGATTCTGATATACATTGACGCTCATCCGTGTCCACGTTACAGTCGAAATCAGCACTGGTTCAGCGTAGGTGCTTTCTTTAGCTCTTACAGTTGTCTTTTTTCAAGTCAAAGCAGCGACGCGTGGGTGCTGCAGACTGGCTGTAGTGGGATTACCGGAAATCGCGACCGTCTATGGGATCCCAGTTCATCCCAAACTGCCACGATCGGTTCGCCATTTGCGCTCAATTATGCAGATCAAACCATGGTCGCAGGTGTTTCATACGCTGATCATGTTACCATCGCTGGATTGACCGTATGTCTTGTATTGCCTACCGGTATATATGACCATTGAATTCTGACGCTAACCTAGGCAGAAGCTCAGTCCTTTGGTTCTATAACTTCGTACATTTCTGTGATAGAAAACTATGGAGGTGCGGACGGTTTACTGGGACTGTCATTCCCTTTCATCTCGCAATATGGAGATGATCCGCTGCTTGTAAATCTCATCAACCAAGGGAAGCTAATCGATTCGACATTCTCATTGAAACTCTCTTCTTCTGGGGCCGAATTGTACCTTGGTGGAGCAAACAGTATGCTGTACAGAGGTGTCATCACTTATACACCTGTAACACATCCTGTGAGTTCATGAAATGGTAGATGGACGTGGATGTTATTGACATTGACATCCAACATGTAGGGTTTCTGGCAGGTGTCCATGGATCATATTCGTGTTCTTGGTAATCAAATCCTCAACAATATGCCTGTTATTTTTGACAGTGGTTCCCGCTACATCATCGGAGGTTGGAACCAGGTTGCAGAATTGTACGGACGCCTCGGCGGTACCCTCCTGGAACATGGTGGCCTTGGTTTCTATCACCGTCAGTTCTGATTGCGTTTGGCATGCCTTATTTTTATCGACAGCTTGCAGTACCGTGCAACGCTTTCCCACCACTGGGTTTCACCTTCAGTGGCAGGACGTTTGAAATCCCTCCCGAGGATTTCAGACTTCGTCCAATCCGGGAAGGTTCTTCCTATTGTTTCGGCGCCGTCCTTGGTCGGCACATGAATGATGGTGAGATTTCAGTGCTTATCGCTTCCTAAATCCCCCTTTTCGGCACTAGATGTAATTGTTCTAATCATATGGCCATAGAACTAGGATATTGGAGCGTTGGGACTGCTTTCTTGCAGGGCGTATACAGCGTGTTCGATTACACTAATTTACAGGTCGGGTTTGGGGACCTTGCCTAGATCTTGAGTGTTCCCGCTGAGTAGATTGTATGTTCATGAATCGTTATCAGATTTAACGATAAAAACGACATATTGGGTTGAATCGATCATGCGAAAGGGAGAGATGAGATGGCATGTAAGGATTTCCATTATCTTCATCCAACCATCAAATACAAAAATATGCGACGTGCCCGAACCCCATCAAGGCCATTCATGGCGACTACGAACAGATGTCACGCAGTTCTTGTCCTCGTCGATTGCACGGACCAACTCGGGTGCTAGACGCGTACGACGTCTTCAAGGACATCAAGTACCACCAGATGACGTCCACTACGACGATCTCGTACGTCTTCTTCTCGCGTCCCGACTCCGGTCTCGATTGATCCCCCCAGGCGCAAACGCCTGTCAAGACACTGACATCATCGACGTCACGCCGGTCGTCACGTTGTGGTGGGCATCTCGTCGCGTCATCATTGCCATCTCCATGGGGGTCCTGGGTATGCGTATGCGTCGGGTGCGGGTATGGGTACAAGATTTTGAACCCGTAACCAAACCCGTACTCTTGATGGCGGATACGGGTTTTCCCGGGTGCAGGCACGGGTCCACGTGCTGGTACCATCCAGTTCCTGTCTCCGCATCCTGGGATCGTCCTGTCTGACCACTCGCAGGTGCAGCCTCGGATCGACATTTTGCGGGCATGTCTGTGGCACAGAATGGCACCCACTGGACCCGCCACTCGTATGAAAACCAGAACGTCGTCTCCTCTCATTTTGTCTTGTCATGAAAGGACGACGACACTGACGCCTTCGTACTTCGCAATATGTTTCTTCTTCTCCGGTCGTTGCGACATGCGAAACTGACTGACGCTTCCGCTGGGAATCGTATAGCCGGGACGGCCGCCTCTTGCACGTTTCTCTTCATGTCCAGGTGAGCGTTCTTGTACGCATCGAGGTTCCCTTGGAAGATTGATTAGCTGGCTGCGGCTGCCTGGCAGGTCGAACCTAGCATTCGACAAAGCCAAAACTGACTGAAGGCGAGGTGGCAGGGAGACGCTGCGGTGAGGAGATGGGTATAATTATTGTGTATGGCAATGCTGGCATGTGTGCCATGGTTGGTGGATTCCAACGCGGTTGGACTAGGTATGGCGCATTGCAATAGAGTTCGGCGATCTCCGTGGACAGCCGAACCGCGCCAGAAAGGCCAAGGTTCAGTCTTTCTGTGGCTTCCCGCTCGGATGACACCGTGACCACCATCATCCAACGTTCAACCCTGATCAGTTTTACCTACGCACCATTTGTTTCATTTCTACCCTTAATATCCGTGGATATCATGACTGTTGCAGCTTCTCATGATTAAAGATATGATGTTACAGACTTACAGTGGTTAGAGATTTCACTGCCCATCCTTCTCACTCCTCTACAATGCGGTTCGTCACCATAACCATATCTGCAGTCGCCGGCAGCCTGGTTGCTCTGGCCACTGCAACACCTATACCAAACGAGTCACTTGAACTGGAACGCAGGACCGCAGGTGGTATAGCCATACCGCTCACCAGAGAAGTTCCCTTTCTAAACTCCAACAAAACCCTTGATATCCGAGACGCAATCAGCTCTCATGCTATATCGGTCGAGGAGTACGCGGAATGAACCACTATATCTTGTTTTCTCAACCCTTTTACAGGAAGATTCTTAGTGGCCTGGACAATTACAAGATGAACACGGGGGCGACGCATCCTTTCGCTGTGAAACGGATCGAGTCCGGACTAGAAATCCGTGGCGCCAAGGTCCCGCTGACTATCTTTGAAAATGACATGTGGACGGGCGAGATTTCGATTGGCACTCCTCCCAAGACCTTGAAAAGTAAATTCTCGTGTCATTCTCATATATATATATATATATCATTCTGATCTACGTCACAGTGTTCATTGACACTGGTTCAGCGTAAGTAGTTGCTTTCAGTTCAAACAGCTATATTTGTTTTACTGGAAACACAGTGATATGTGGGTGCTGGAGACCGGTTGTGTTGGGATTCCTGGAAATCGCGACCTCTGGGACCCCAAATCATCCCAATCATCCAAGACGCAGGAGGGATCATTTCAGCTCCAATATTCAGCGGGAACCATCGCCAAAGGTGATGTATATACTGATAATGTAACCATCGGTGGATTTACTGTATGGTTTATATCATTTATCAGCATGATTGTCGAATTTTGACGCCAAGCTAGGCAGACCCTCAGACCTTTGGTTCTGTAACATCTTATGCTATGGTTCAGATGGAGACGATTGCATTCCCGGCAGATGGTTTATTGGGATTGGCCTTCCCTTCCGTGGCCACAGACGGTGCTTCGTCGCTGTTTTATTCGCTCCTCAAACAACATAAGCTAATCAATCCGACAATCTCATTCAAACTCACTTCTTCTGGGGCCGAGATGTATCTCGGTGGAGCAAACAGTATGATGTACACTGGCGACATTGCATATACACGCATAACAAATCCTGTGAGTTAGAATGGTAGATAGAAATGCATTATGCGTGTTGTTGACATTGGAATTCATTAGGGATTCTGGCAAGTCTCCATGGACGACGTTCGTGTTGGTGGTGATAAAATTTTTGAAAACATACCTGCTATTTTCGACACTGGTGCAAACTTCATCTTCGGAGATTGGGACCAGGTTGCAGAATTGTACGGACGCTTTGGTGGTACCGTCATTGAACTTAATAAAGGCTATGGTTACTATTACCGTGAGTTCCACTGCAATGCGTTTGGTACCTTGTTTTTATCGACAGCCTGCAGTACCGTGCGACTCTTTCCCAACAGTGAGCTTCACCTTCGGCGGCAAGACATATGAAATCCCTCTCGAAATTCACAGACTTAAACCAATCTGGAAAGATCCTTCCAAATGTTACAGTGTCATTGTCGCCCGGCGCTCGCTTGGTAGGGAGATTTCATAGCTTCCTGAACCCCATCTGCGGTGCTGGATTGACTCATTCTGACTGTCTGACTTAGGACTTTGGAGCATTGGGAGTCCTTTCCTGCAGGGCGTATACAGCGTATTCGATTACGGTACTTTACAGGTCGGATTTGCTGAGCTCGCTTGAATCATTGCGGACGTTCTCGGTACACTGTAGTATGTTCATGGGGTTGATCAAGAGAATTCATCGTAAATCGGATCTGGGGTTCACTCCCACCCTTCCAGGGCCGTTTAACTACCGAATGTAATTCAGTAGTTGATGGGATTGATACGGACAAGCTGAGCTGTCGAGCTCCTGGAAAATGCCCAGGAAGGAATTTCTGGCACCATGATCAACGCCATCGTCGTTGCAAGCGCCTCTCGAGATCATTTAGATGCAGAGGACGTCCAGTACTAGTGCTACAGTTGTACATACATTTAACGAAATATCCACCTTGCTCGATGGCTTCGGATGCGGAGGTGTTCTGCGAGTACCACGGTCGCGATCTCCACTGGCATCTGTACGAGGTTTGATTTTCCTCTTCTTCTTCGTCACGGTCTTCTGCTGCTACAAGGAAAGATGAATGATGGCATCTGCGTGCACAATGGACGACTTTGTGCAGCTACCTGTTCCACGACCGTTCGCTAAGATAATACTAATTTAGATGATGTGCGTCCATTAACTTTACCATCTCAAAGATCACTTTCTAGTATACCGTGACCATCCGCCATTGTCACAGTTTGGCAGCTCGCTGATCTCAGGGCAGACAATCAAACTCTTTTTTCTGAAGAAAGGGTCTTCCACTGGCAGTTTCCCCGCCAGTGAACAGTTCATACAAGATAGCCTTATTTTCTGTTTCAGAAAGCTTCAGACGTGACGCAAGATTCATCCACATCAGTTTCACGTCAGGTCGTTTCCCCTTCAAGGACTTGCCTTTTCGGACCTTTGGACCGTGTTCGGTTCGTGTGCAATGCGTAGTAAATAATTTACGTAATTTTCTTCGCTATCCCCTTACATAATCAAAATCATCTATCTTCGTTTGGTCCGTTTGGTCGACGTCTCAGATCCTTCACATTAACATCAAGAGATTTAATAAGTTATGATCGCTTTCGTTAGAATTTGACTCTTGAAACTGGAATACAAGTCAGCTTTCAAGACGCAAGTTACTAAGCCGGCAAGGCCGCCCTTTCCTAGTGACCTACTTAGCATCAGTCGATAAGTTGTTCCTATCACTGATGGTCTTTGACGTTGTTGGTTTCTCATTATCGACGCTATGGGTGTACGTTTCACTGCCAGTCCTTTCCACTCCTCTACTATGCGATTTAGTACGATGAGCATATTTGCAGTCACCAGCAGCCTGGTTGCTCTGGCCATTGCAAATCCTGTACCAAACAGGAAGACGGATGGCATCGCCATACCGCTCGCCAGGCACTCTTCCTCTCTGGAATTTAACAAAACCATTGAGCTTGACGCAATCACCTCTCATGGTATCTCAGTCAGAGAGTACGTGGAATCGACCGTTACATCAGGTCTCCTCAGCCTTTTTTTTGTATAGGAAGATCCTCAATGGCCTGGACAATTACGAGAGGAACACGGGGACCATGCATCCTTTCGCTGTCAAACGGAGCGACTCGGAGTCCGGACTCGGAAGGCGTGGCGCTAGCGTCCCGCTGACACCTTTTCGACATCTTTTGTGGATGGCCGAGATTTCAATTGGCACTCCTGCCAAGACCTTCAAGGGTAAATTTGCTCATATCATTCTGGTATATGTTTACCATGATCTACGTGGCAGTCACAATCGACACTGGTGCAGGGTGGGTACTTTCTTTTAGGTTATGCACCTGTTTTTTTTGTTCATATCAAGGCAGCGATATGTGGATGCTGGAGACTGGCTGTGCTGGGATTTCCGCAGATCGCGACCTCTGGAATCCCGAATCATCCGGTTCTGCTAAGGACCAGGAGATGCCATTTTACCTCCAATACGCAGATGGATCCGTCATCGAAGCTGATCTATTTACCGATAATGTAACCATTGCTGGATTCACTGTATGTGTTTTTTTTTGTATCGTCTATGAGCATGACCATTGAATTCTGACGCTAAGCTAGGCAGACCCTCAGATCTTCGGTTCTGCAAAATCGTACACTTCACTAAAACCATATGAATACCCTGCAGACGGCCTATTGGGGTTGGCCTTTCCTTCTGTTGCGGAATGTGGTGACAATCTGTTTGAATCGCTTGTCAAACAAAATCAGTTAACCAATCCGATACTCTCATTTAAACTCTCTTCTTCTGATGCTGAGATGTACGTTGGTGGAACAAATTCTATGTTGTACAATGGTGAGATCACTTATACACCCGTAACACAACGTGTGAGTCAAGATGGTAGATCATATAGATGGGAGTGGATGTTTCTGACATTGGCATTTATATAGGGGTTCTGGCAGGTGTCCATGGACAATCTTCGTCTTGATGGTCACATCATCTTCGAAAATGTACCTGTAATTTTGGATACCGGTGCAACCCACATGTACGGAGATTGGAACCAGGTTGCAGAATTGTATAGGCACCTTGGCGGTACCCTTAAAGAACATAGAGGTTTTGGTCTCTATTCCCGTGAGCTCCGATTGCGTTGATACGCTGCTTTTACTGACAACCTGCAGTACCGTGCAACTCTTTCCCGGCACTGAGCTTGACCTTCAGTGGCAAGACGATGCAAATCTCTCCCGAACGTTTCAGACTCAGCCCAATCACGACAGGCTCTCCTGACTGTTTCGCTTCCATTATCGCCCTGAACCAGCCTGTCGGTGAGATTTCAGAGCTTATCCTTCCTGAATCCCCATTTTGTGGCGCTCGATGGACTCGTTCTAACTATACTTATGGTCTAGCATACTGGACCATTGGGCTGGCTTTCCTGCAGGGCGTATACACCGTGTTCGATTACAGTAATTTACGGGTCGGGTTTGCGGACCTTGCTTGAATGCATCACGGAAGTTCGTATGCTTATATGTATGAATTTAATCTATTCGACAATGTGACTTCCTCAGGTCTAAAAGAGTTGTAGTGCGACCCTCCGGCGGACGAGGTGCCAAGATTTACAATTCACCACTCGTATGGAAACCAGAACGTCGTCTCCTCTCATTTTGTCTTGTCATGAAAGGACGACGACACTGACGCCTTCGTACTTCGCAATATGCTTCTTCTTCTCCGGTCGTTGCGACATGCGAAACTGACTGACACTTCCGCTGGGAATCGTATAGCCCGGACGGCCGCCTCTCGCACGTTTCCCTTCATGTCCAGGTGAGCGTTCTTGTACGCATCGAGGTTCCCTAAGGCGAGGTGGCAGGGAGACGCTGCGGTGAGGAGATGGGTATATTGCTTGATAAACGTACAGTGAAATGCTAGGAACGCAAATACATCTTTAGTAGGTAATATACAATAGATAGAAACGAGCAACATCGTTGGCGGCGTACGCCGTGCATCATGTCCGTAGGAAACGCGAGATACCACTCTGAACAATGATCTTTTGCATGATCGTCTGTTCCGGGGCTAAGAAATAGAAAGTACCGTTCAGTAACTGGCGGTGAAGGCTGACGGAGGTACTCACGTTCCGTCAGCCCTTCCTCCTTGACCTTGCGCTTGATGGACTCCATGACCTCGTTCACGGCCGACCGATCCAAGTCGCCCCTCGCCTTCATGAGCCCTTCGACGAAAGGTATACACGGGCCATGTTCCTTTGCAAACGCCCAGAACGACAAAAACGCCATGCTCTTGGATGCCTCGAGCATCGCAAGCACGTGCTCAAAGACCTCGAAATGTTTTTCGAGCTCCTTGTCGGGCTTGAACTCGCCAAAGTACGCAAAGATGCCGCTGATGTCCGCCTTGATCCGCTCTGTCGCTGCGGGCAGCCGCAGCTTGGGCGAATTGGCGAGCGCGGTGAGGTACGTGACGAGAAAGGTGTCTAGGAGGTCCTCGACGAGCAGTTCGAATAGGACCGGTTTCACGCATTGCTGGTCGGACGTGTAGTCCTTCATCGTGACGACGATCTGCTCCATGATCCCGTCGTACCACGGTACCTGGAAGAGTTGCTTCGTCGCTGGTTTGAGGTCGTTGAACACGATCGCGACGAATGTCTGCATGCATTTCTTGGCGACGTCCAGGTTACCGTCGATCGCGTCGTTGAGCTTCTCGTTGATCGGCAGCCGGTACTTTTCGGACACGAGCGGCTCGAGCTTGGCGAGCAGGGCCTCTGTGTTGTCCGCCGACTTGATCTGGTCGTTGGCCAGCGCGAGACAGTACTCGGCCAGGCCGGGCACGATCTCTTCGGGCTTTTCGGACTGCTTCTTGAACTCGCCCTCGATCACTTTGGACCACTGGTCCTGAACGCCACGCATGACCCGACTGATCTCTTCGACGACCCGGGCGAGAATGGCGCCCTGCCCACTCTCCATCGCCGCCTCGACTTGCTGGTTCACCATCTGGAAGAGAATGACAGCGCCTTGGGTCCCGTAAAGCCCGTCGCTGTCCACTTCGGGCTGGGTTGCCCGCGTCGTGAACTCTTGGATCTCGGTCTTCATCAGGTTGGCGGACCACTCGTCGAGCTTCTGCACGATCAGCTTGAGGTAGTCCTCGATGAGACTCTGCTCCTCGCCATTGAGGAGCGGCGGGTCGATCAACTCTGGAGGGACGTTGAGTTCTTTCATGCTCTTCTTGTACTCTTTGAGCCATGCGTGCAGGTGGAGGAGGATGCTGGCCTCGGGTTCCGACTCAAGGAGGCGTTGGAGCGTGGCGTTGAGATTTCGGTGGTATTCCTTGATGTAGAAGGGATAGATGTCGTAGCTGGGGGGGAAGCAGGGGACGACGTCGCTCTCGATGCGGATGAGGTCCTGGTATATCCAGCCGAGATTGTCCAAGAAGGCGCTCGGGTCGCGCTGGTACCGCTCGTAGGTGTTGGCAAACGCGGCCTGGATGGTTTCTGTGATGGTTTTGGTGATCTTGGACCGGTAGTGTTTGAGCACGCGGGCGTTGGCCTGCATAGATTTGAATTTGGAGGCAGCGTCCATCTTGGCGGCCTTTTTGACGAGACGGATGGCGATTGCCTGGCGAGGGGCTTGTAGTTTGTGGTGGTAGAGAAGCGCATATACGCACCTTTTCATCCTCTCTTCCCTCGAGCTCTGCAATCTTGATGAGTTTGACGACGACGTCTGGATGCCCGGCACGAACGAGGGGGAGAATGTTGTGCGCGAGGTCCATGATGTAGGTCTCAAAGTTGACGATGAGCTGTGTGAGCCTTTCGAATATGCGAGCGAGTTTCTGACGAGACGAGGAGGATGCTTGCTTTGCTTGGTGCATTGTCTGATTTCGAAAGCCCTCGAGACGGTTAATTTGGAGATGAAGATGAAGCAGGTTTGGGGCGGGACCGAGGAGATCCTGACAATCCTCGGCGAGCATGTCCTCGAGGACGTCGAGCTTCGAGTTCATCTCGAGCAAGTTGTTGACCATCTCCTCCGTTTGCTCAAAGTTTCGGTGTACCATCGACACCTGACGACTCAGATCAGAGCCTCAGAACGACAGCGAGCTCGAGGTCGACTCACGCGACTGATCTGGTCAAACGTCGACACGGAGTTCTGAGGGTCCGCGCACAGCCTGTCGATGGTCTGCATCTCCTCCTTGATCATCTGAACCTGGTTGCGCGTGCTGAGGAGCTTCTTGAGCCCTTCGCGCGTGGCGTCGAGCTGCTCCTTGACGCCGCTCTTGAGTCTGGCATCGATGGACGCCTTTTCTTTCTCGAGTTTCTTGCGGAACGCGACGACTTTGACGAGGTCGTCGGGTGACTGGAGGTACTCCCCGACCGCTTGGGCGGCGGATACCTGGGGAGCGACCGTCGCCATAATATTGTGATTAGAGTTGTGTGTGGTACTGAATTTGGTTCTTCGTTACTACTTCCGTCATGATATCAGCCCGGCGTTGGCTTGTTTCTTGTCGACGAACGTACGCGACCAACTCGATCCAGGACAGGGACGTGGTGATCGTTGGAGGCGGACCGGTCGGACTGGCTCTAGCGAGCGCGCTGGGTGGGTTCGCGCTAGATTCCTTTTTTTTTTTTTTCACTAATTAGAGTGATAGGTTCGAGTCAAGTCGTACGCGAGTCCGTCAAGGTCGCGCTCGTCGACGCCGGCGACCTGTCCAAAATTCGCGACTGGTCACTCCCGGTTGGTGCTTTCTCGAACCGCGTTAGCTCGATCACGAACGCGTCAAGAACCTTTCTCGACGGTGAGACTTTTGCAAAAGTCTTCAATCTAACCTCCAACCTCGTACAGGCATCGGTGCATGGGCCCATGTAGACCATTCTCGCACCAGCCCCATTCGAGAGATGCAGGCGAGTCTTACTTACTTTGATCGCTTCCACAACCCGTTGATACATGGGTGATGGCAGGTTTGGGACGGCATTTCGGATGCACGCATCGCATTTGATGCTGCTGAGCTTCCTTCTACCAATGCTGCTGAATCCAGCGAGATGGCTAGACTGACCGAGAACCTGAACTTGCAACGTGCATTCCTCCGCCACCTGGAAAATCTGCCAGGCATTCATTTGCTGCAAAAGGTCAGGGTCGAGTCGATAGAACCCGAGATCGAGGGTAACGGATGGCCCATGGTCCACTTGTCCGATGGCACGACGATTCGTGCAAGACTGCTCGTAAGTTTCTCCTGATGTATATTACTTCTTCTGAGATACTTCAAGGTTGGTGCAGACGGTTTCAACTCTCCTGTCCGCTCCTACGCTGGCATTTCTTCTTATGGGTGGTCATACGACACACAGGCCATCGTTGCAACGCTCAACCATCCACCCCGAGGCGCGTTTGAAAAGCCCAACCATACAGCATATCAAAGATTCCTGCCAACTGGTCCGATCGCCTTCCTACCCCTTTCTCCTACAGTCTCGTCGTTGGTCTGGTCGACCAGACCGCGTCACGCAGCAGCATTGTGCAAATCCGACCCGTCCGTGTTGGCTAGCATGATCAACGCTGCATTCCGCCTGCCAGACGTGTCCATCCGATATCTTTACGATCGTATTCTGGAGGCGGACGCCGAAGGCAATACTCTCTCTTACGATGCCATCAATAATGAAATTGCGTTCAGAGAGCAGTCCCACAACATTTCAAAGTACTCTGCGTATGCCTCTGTGACATCCGCACTCTCGGGCGGGATTCCCCCAAACGATTCGGATTCGATACCGCCTCTTGTCAGTTCGATTCAAGCTGGTACGATTGCTAGTTTCCCCCTTCGGTACAATCACGCAGAGGGATATCTTGGCGAGGGAAAGGGTAGCCGAACCGTCCTTGTCGGGGATGCGGCGCACACGATTCATCCTCTCGCAGGACAAGGACTGAACTTGGGCTTGGGTGACGTCGAATGTCTTGCTCGTTGTGTCGTCCAGACATTGAAGCATGGCGGAGATATTGGCAAGTAATCTATAATTATGGATACGTTTGCAGGGATTGACGATCGACTGTGGTGCCAGGCTCTTATACTGCACTGCGGTCCTACGCCAGCGAGCGTTACTTTGCAAACCACAAGGTCATGTCTGCCGTGGACAAAATTCACAAGCTCTACTCGTCAACGCTCGATCCCATCGTATGGGCACGTTCTGTAGGTCTCGAGGTGCTGAATGAGCTAGATTCCGTCAAGGCTGCGCTTATGATGGACGCTGGAGGAGGTACTAGAAATAGATAGAAATAAACAAGAGTAAATAACACGCAGGTCATGATGCAACCGACACCTGCGCCCTCTTTGAGCTCGCCCGAGCCGATGAGTGAAGAAATTGTTTACCCAGCGCCTCCTCAGAACAGAGGCAGCGCACCTTTTTCGGTCCTCGTTGGTCTCTTTGATAAATTGACTACCGAACGCAAGCCAGAACGTCGACGGCGGTTTATAGGTGCTTGGTTCAACGTAGGTCGACAATAACCGTAATCAATCCTCAAGTTTGATCTGTGCGACGTGCAGCATTGGAGGGAACAAGTCGGCTATGACCTGTTCCCTGTCCTTCGTCTCCTTCTCCCTCAGGCACGTTTCCAGTATTTGTATGGGTAGA